>PVJH01022204.1:0-37068 GCA_004026705.1 Nesogale talazaci | reverse complement strand
GGTGCCTTTGGGAGATTTCGGATTACGGAGAGTTCGGATTATCGGCTCATCCGGCGCCCAACCATTGGTGCCAACCAGAGGCACCTGGTTTGAAGAGGGTGCAATCCCACTGGGTCTCCAAACGGGCTTCCCGGGGAGCTCCGAGTCCCCTGCGGGTGCCTGAGATGCTGGCGTGGGGACAGCCAGTGTCCATAAGGGCTTGCGGGGTTGTGGGAGGAAACTTCCTGCCGGCCTCTGGCAAACCGGATTCCAGGTCCTTCTCTGCTGCCCGCGGAGCATCTCGGATCACGTGGTGCGCGGTTGCGCTCCGCCAGATGTGCGTGCTTCAGGGAGTAGCTCTGGGAGGATTAGGGTTAGGAATTTGGAGCTTCGGCTGGACCCCATTTCTGCTCCCACACCCATTTGCCATGCGGGGCCAGAACTGAGCGCCCAGGAGACGGTAAGTAGGGGCTCCAGGTCGTTGCCCAGAGCCCCCCGGAGCAGGCCGCAAGGGGAGGAGGAACTGGAGTTAGTGGCAGTAGCGGGGAGGCTGGCCACCTTTCTAGGGACTGAAGACTTCTGAGACCAAGGGACTTTCCCTGCTCAAATTGGGACCAAACTCTGTTCCCTGGGGACCAGACCCACTCACTGTGCCCCTCTAGGACAGGGTAGAACTGCCCCTGTGAGTTTACAAGATCGCTAACTACTTGCAGGCAGGTGAAAGCTGGGCTTTCTTCCACTGAGTCTCGCTGGGGGGCAGGAGGTGGGCGGAGGGTTTGAATTGTTGACCTTGCAGTGCCCAACCTGGGGCAGTCCCTCGAAGGTCTGAATGGGTGGCCGTCCCAGCTGGGATTTCCAAGCCTGCTGTGTCCCTTTGCCACCCCCCCACCCCCATTCACCGGGTAAACTGGATTTGAGTCCCTTTCTCCCCCCTTCTCAAGATCTTGCCGCCTTCCCTTCTATCATTTGGTTTCTTGTGTAGCCCTGAGTTCTCCTGGAGCGGATCTCCCACGGCCAGGATGCAGACCCAGGTAAGGCCCCAAGCTGGCTTCAGAGATGGATTTACCTCAAAGATGGATTTGCCATCACCATCCTTAGCGTCGTTTCTAGAGCTTCCAGGAAGATAGGGTTTGCTCAGGGTGGCAGATGGATTCAAAAACAAAAACAGGACCGTTGCCCTTTCGAGGTACCCATGCCTGGCATGTGTCTGAGCAGACTGCAGGCTCCGGGGTTGTGACGCAGCACCGGGCCTTTCTACTGTGGCATCTGCCTCTGGGTAGAACCCAGAACCTCTGACCTTTCACTTAGCAGCAGAGCACCTTACCTGCTTGCAGCCCTGCTTGTTGCTTCCCAACCTATACGGGGCAGATCTGCAGACCTTTGCCCCGGGAAGGCCTAACTGGTCCCCACAGACGTGCCCTATGTAGCTGTCCCCCTCTTCCAGCCCACCCCCTCTCTGCCCCCACCTGAGCTCATCCGTCCCTCATCAGTGCCCTGGTTCCATGTCTGTGTCCTACCAACTTGGGTTGCATGCGCTAGCCTCATTGATTGCATTTAAACCCGGAGAGGTGAAAGGCTACTGTCACCCCCATTTTGCAGACCTCGAAATGGAGGCTGCAAGAGTTGAAGCCACTTGTCCAAATCGAACACAGCAGAGCTGGGGTCGTCCTGCTGGTTCTGGCTCCTGTGGGGGCAGGGTCGAGGCTCCGCCTCTTAGGGCATTGGGCTGTGTCCAGCACACAGCAGGACCTGGGGCATTGGCTGAGTGACTGACTGGGTCAAGCAGGGCTGTCCTAGAGGAGAAAGGGGGGAGGAGATGTGGGTCAAGGGGCTGCAGGCCACCCAGGGAAGGGGCTGGTAGTGGGGGAGGGGAAGAAAGGAGGGCGTGGGATCTAGGGGCGCCAGGCCCTTCCTCAGGACCCCCCTGCTAGCATTTTCCAGTGGAGAAGGGAGAAGCCAGGGATTCCGAATGACCCTGCAAGTGAAAATCTGAGCAGCTGGTGGGCGGCTTAGAGTTGACTATGCCCCTGCCTTCAGACTGATGGGGATAAATCCCGAGATTAATGACAGAGATTAATGACAGAGATGAGCTGGGCCCCGGAGGAGAGCTGTTGGGGGGCGGGGGGAGGGGGTCAGGCTGAGACCTCAGCCACGTCGGTCGAGATGGAGTGGGTACCTGCTGCACAGAGCTCTGGCCCTCTCTACCATGGATCTCACTGGTGGTCACCGAATCTCCCCTTTGACTTGACCATGAGATGACCGTGCTCTGGTCATTCTGGGTGGTGGTTAGCCGCTGTCAAGAGGACCCCGTGGAGACTGTGTGTGTGTGTGTGTGTGTGTGAGTGTGTGTGTGGTGTGTCCTGAGCCATCCTCTGTGTTGCTGTGTCTGGGACAGTGTTCTGCTGTGATCTGTAGACAGGGTTTCCTTCCACTGACTGAGTTTGGGACGTAAAGAGCCGGGTTTGTCCTTCTGCTCTGTCTGTGCTACAACCACCGGGAGAGGCCGTATCTGACCTCCTCTGGCTTCCCTATTGCCAAGGAGCAGGCGTCAGACACTCCTCCACGTTGAAGCCTTCTCTGCCTGCTCTGACACCACCGATTCCTCCCGTGACGCTCTGCCTCTGTGCGGGGAGTGCTGCGCAGTGGCCACACAGAACTCGCAGACAATACTCACCTTTATGGGGAGTGATGAGGGACGGGAGCAGGTCACCACGAGTGAGGATCCATAAGCAGTCAGGACACGGGCACTGGTCGACAGTCACAGCGACACTGCTCCTCTGCGGTGGATAACGATGGAAAAGGTATCCCAGGCAGAGGGCCTGGCCGCTGTACAGACAGGGAGAGGAGCCAGTAGGGGTTCTGGGCGCACAAAGATACAGGGGAGAAGATGAGTCAGTGGAGATAGCCAGACGCTAGACCATAGAAATCCTCTGCCGGATTGTTCTCTTTAAAACACTGCCTGCACACGACAAGGACTCTGCCTGTGAGAGGTCTTCGTGAGGAGAATGTAGGATTGAACAGAGAGGAATGGGATCGAAGCGCAGCAAGACTCTGGTGCAACTGGTTAGGGAGTCTCAGACGGGAGAGAAGCGGGCACAGAAGCCTGGTCATCTAGAGGACATGACCATCAATGTGAACAGCTTGGGGTGTCGAGTCAAGGGTGCTGGTCTTTAGTGAATGTGTTACCTAGATGGAGAAACAAGAAAAGATCCCTACTTCACATCACTGCAAAACATTATTTGGCACGAAAATACGGAAGCCTGCCTTTATGGTCTCTATGAAACGCAGCACACACTCAATGCATACTTAAGGGAAAGTATTGTTAATCTTGATTGGCAACAACCAAGTCAACCCCAAACGGAAAGCTTTCTGATTCAATGAGAATTCATTAAGTAAGACTTTCTTCCATCCAGGACGAACCAGGCCCAACCCTGCTTAGCTTCAGCAGGGCTTTCTATGTACCATATTTTTCAGACTGTAAGGTGCACAGGACCATTAAGACACACCCAGTTTTTACAGCAGGAAAACAAGAAAATAATATTCTGGACCAAATAGTACCAGCGTACCAAAATGTTCCGGTGTGCTACAGCTTTGGGTCAGAAGATGCACCCTCATTTCCCCTCCACTTTTTTGGGGGGGGAGTGCATCTTATGGCCCGAAAAATAAGGTACCTTTAATGTCTTTGTTCAGCTATCTCTCACACTCTTATGAGGCAGTTGCTATTGTTATGTTACAGAGGAGGAAACAAGCACAGAGGCCACCTGATTGGCTTCAGGCCTCGTGGCTGAGGTGGAAAATCACTCAATCTAATCAGAGGATGTTTTCTTAACTACTTGACTCTGCTGTCTCTGAGCGAAAGCTAACCTAAAGGCCATAAGGCAAGCCACCGACTGGCTTGTGTACACATGCAGTGGTTGAGGTGCCGGTAGCCGAAAGATAACAGTAGCTGTTGAACAAAGAAAAGGGAACAGGAAGAAACAGTCCAGTGGGAAGAACAAGTACACATGGCCAACCTCATGAGTTATCCGGAAGATGAAAATTACAGTGAGACTCGATTGTGGATTGATTTTCAGTCACCGGGTGGAGTATAAATGGGGACAACTTTGGAGAGCAACTAGATAATTTCTCGTTAACCTGGAGATGATTATACACCCCCCCACCCAAAGCACGGTTCTTCAACTCAAGCACACAAAAATAATCACAATATTTAAGTCCGCCTGACCCCAGAGGGCATGCTCAAAACACTATGCTACATTATTTATTTATTTATTTGGGCATCACTGCCCCCTGGTGGGAGTAGGAGGCCCAGCCTTGCTCCTGGAGAGCTGCTGCTGGATTTGAACCGCCAACCCATTGGGCCACAGTTCCGCACACAACCACTACATAATATATTTATACAACAGCATACTCAGCAGAAGTTAAAGTGAGTGACCTAGACATCGTATGGAATCCAAAAAACAGACCGCAATCCGTCACTGAACCACTATGCCGCAGGGGCTCAGCCCCAAGTCTGTCATCTTGATGGGAGCAGAGTGCCATGTTTTCTTCTGAAGAGTGGCTGGTGGCTTTGACCCACTGACCTTTCAGCTCACAGCCTAGCGCTTCACCCCCTGCACTGCCAGGACTCTTACCTAAATTCATACAATGAAAGCTGAGAGGACTGGAACACGATGAGGCTGCTTTGCTTTTCTGGGCCTTGCACGTTCCCCTGCAAGTTGATCTCCTGCAGTTTTCTACTCTGTTAAACTCTGACAAACCCCCTGCTCTGGAGTCAGTTTTGACTCGGACGGACCCTATGGAACAGGGCATGGTTAACTCCCTGTGGGTCTCCTAGACGGAAACTCTTTTTTTGTTTTGTTTTTGGGCATCACTGCCCTCTGGTGGGAGTGGGAGGCCTGGCCTTGCTCCTGGAGAGCTGCTGCTGGATTTGAACTGCCAAGCTGGATTTGAACTGCCAAGCTAGTGGGCCGCAGTCCCGCACTCAACCACTATGCCACGGGGGCTCAGCCCAGACTGAAACTCTTTAAGGGAGTAGAAAGCTTTGCTTTTCTCCAAAAGAGAAACCGCTGGTGGTTTCAAGCTGCTGACCTTGCAGTTAGGAGCCTAACATGCAAACCGCTATTTCACCAGGGCTCTTGCTTCCTGTCAGTCGGAAATACAGAGCTTTCCGTCTCTGACAGGTTTCCACCTTCTTCAAGTTCCGGCTTTCATGGGTTTTAAGTGTGTGAAAGAATAAAAACTTGTGATGAACAGAATAAATTTGAATGGGTGCTTCATTTGAGGAGAGAGGGGGAGAAATTGAGATCTGCAAAAGGTACATGGAGGCTTCACCTGTACCTGAATGTTTTATTTCCATTCATTCATTCAACAAATAGAATTTGCTGTGTTCCAGGGACTGTGCTACATATGCATGAAGGAGCTCAGGCAAAGATGCTGAGCAAACAAGAAACACGTGACTGACGTGGCCTATTTAAAATATTTTAAAAGAAAATATGAGAAAAAAAAACCCAAACCAAACAAAAAAAGGGCTGAGCCCCGGTGGCGTAGTGGTTGTGCGTGGGACTGTGGCCCACTGGGATGGAGGTTCAATTCCAGCAGCGGCTCCACAGGAGCAAAAAGGCTGGTCCTCCTACTTCCACCACCAGAGGACAGTGATGCCCCCAAAACAAAAAACAAGAAAATATGGCAAAATGTTATGGTTTAACAAAGTCGAGGCGTGGAAGATTTAACTATTTCTGACACTAGTTTCTCTCTATTCTTCAGTATGCTTGAACTATTTCATAATGTCAGCAGGGCTTGGTGGCCGAGTAGGGGGGAGGTTGAGGGACAAGGAGGGATGGGGCAGACCTTGAAGCATCGAGCTTGAATGAATGGGTGGAGTCAGGTGCCGTGGATGGATATTGTAAACACCAGAAGAGGAGGAGGAGCATTCAACGGGGAGTTCCACCTTGAATGTTCACTCTTGGGAACTTGGAGATGTCCTGTGAAAATGCTCAGGAAGCAGTGGACGTGAAAATCTGAAGCTCGGGAATGAGAGAACTAGGCCGAAGCTGGCCCACGGCCATTGAGTCGACCACACCTGACAGCAGTCCCCTATGTTACAAAGTAGAACTGCTCTGGCTGTCAAGAAAGTAGAACTTTTCTTGGCTGTCATCCTTGTAGAAGATCACCCGTCCATTCTGTGATGTCACTTGGTGGGGTCGAAATGTCAACCCTCTTGGTTTGTGCTCACGTGCAAATCCACCCTGGGCAGAAGTCAGAGGTCTGGAAATCTTTAGTGTGTGAGTAGTCTCATCATGCGTGAGATAACCTGGAGATGTGTCCTTCAAGGAATGTGTCCGTTCATTGAAATGGTCCGTGTTGGTGCGAAGTTGACATCAGCTGTGGGAACTGTAGTGATGTCCCCTCTTTCGTTTCTGAGCTGGTAATGTGTCACCTAGGAGTTAGGTGTGTGATCACAGGATGAGCAACGAGGGGGAGGGAAAGTGGAGGAGCACAACTGTCTGTGTGAGAGAGGTGACGGAGGGGGCCTGGAGGAAATAGACAGGGAAGGCTCAGGGGCCGTACTCTGATGAATAGTCGGAGGTGCTTCTGAGAAAGACCTGGAGATGTGACCTCAGTGTCACAGCCTTGAAAACCCAGTGGAGCTCAAACACACATGCAACCCGCGTCCTCTGGCTCTGGAGACTTGGGTAAAGACAGTCGGGGAAGGCTTCGTGAGGAGGCGGCGTCTAAAGAGATCTTCCGGAGTACATGGGAGGGAGAGGCCATGCAGAGCAGGCGGTGCGGAAGTACAGAGTGGGGTGTACAAGCTTGGCAGAGCTATTGAAGCGGCCACATTGGAAGGGCTAAAGTGTGGCATTGATCCCAAGTCTGAGGCAGATGCCAGGCCAGGGGAAGGACCCATGTCTTCTCCCCTCTGCTGACCACTGTGGGACCATGCCTTGTTTCCTTCCCCTGCTTCAGGTGGGCCTGCAGCCCAGGCTGCAGAGAGTGAAAAAGAAGTGGCTCTTCCCAGCATCCTGCGGCTTCTTCTTCCTGCTCTCTGTGGTCATGACTGGCTGTTTCCTGTGGCAGTACCAGCTTCCCAAGCTGGAGCCTGGTGAGTTTCTCCCCACCCCCTGGCTCATCCGGGACCCCAAAGGGTAGAGGAGGTACATTAACGTGGAGACTCACCATCCTGGTTCAGACTCAGAAGCTCCCGTCTCCATCCTGGTTCCAGCTCTTCTGTGCCTGGATTGAATGAATGAGAATTGTAATGTCCCTCGGGTTTCTCTCAGCTGCCTATCCTGGGAGAAAAACTCAGGGTCATGATACAAGTGTGAACACTGTTTTGCTGGCTTTGGCCCCCATGGTAGGACCCATCCTCAGGCACAACCTCTCTTCAGAGGCGTCCTTCCCACCCCCGTCCCCCACGACACTCAACAACCTCTGAGAAACATTGTGCCCTGTCTCCATGGGCAGGTGCTGCTGTTTCCAGAGTCACTCCTTCCTGGAAGGAGCCCTGGTGGTGCAGCAATTAAGCATTAGGCTGCTAATCAAAAGGGGAGCAATTGGCACCCACCCCGTGGTCCCCCAGGAGACAACCTGTCAATCTGCTCCTATAAAGGTTTCAGCCAGGAAACCCCTTCTGGGACAGCACTACTCTGTCATAGGGGGTCACTAAGGCAGAAAGGGGTCCCAGGTACACAGCAACAACTTCTGGGCTGTCCAAAGCTCCACAAGAACCAGATGTCTGGGCTTGTCCCTCAGGTCCTCTGTTGCTATAGCAACCCCTGACCTGCCTATGGTGTGATCCTTGATTATCCAGAGCTCCCAGGTCTCTGCTAAAGAAAGGGAGGGCAGTGCCTTTCTCCATTCCTCCCAAGGATTCTGGGTCACAGATGCCCGCATGCTCTCCGAGGTGCTCTGGGCTCCTCAAAAACACAGAGAGATTGGGCAGAACTGGCTCCCTTAATTTTCTTGCCAGTTCCTGCCCCGCCCCGACAACCCTTCCCTCGAGGGAAACTCCTCTCTCGGTAGCATTGGAGTGGCCCCAGCAACTGGACTCCAGGTGGGCAGGGCGGCTTGTTCTCTTGGGCTACGCTTCTAATTCATAGCAGACTGGTGTCATTAGCAAGATACTAAATGAACTCGTAGAGAAATGAAATGGGGGGAAGACATCCACAATACGAGCCTGCATGTTAAGTTTATTTGAATTTTCCTTGTTGCCATTGAGAATATCCACAGAACACCCGCCAATTCAAGTTTCTGTTTCTACATGTATAGTTCAGTGATGCCATTTTTTGGGGGGAGGGGCATCACTGCCCTCTGGTGGGAATGGGAGGCCCAGCTTTGCTCCTGGAGAGCTGCTGCTGGATTTGAACCTCCAACCCAGTGGGCCGCAGTCCCGCGCACAACCACTACGCCACCGGGGCTCAGCCCAGTGATGCCAATTATATCGTTCAAGTTGTCCCACCACCATCACCCTCCCCCTCCTTCTTGTGAGTGGCTCCTCCCCCGTCCCTGCACACTTTTCTATTCAATCTTTCATCCTTCCCTCATGTTGATCAAAGATTCTATAGAAGAATATTCGGTGATGGAAGCTGGCCACCATCCAGTTCTTCTGTCCTTTTGAGTCCACAGTTTAAACAATTCGTTCCAACAGACGTACTACTAGGGTCAAACTGCTGTAAACGTTTCCACTGATCTCTTCACTTTTGTACTTAGTCACAAATGGCAAGCCAACAGGTCATGGGCTGGCACTGGGTCTGTGGACCACCAGGGCTTTGGTTCCCACTCTTGCTCATGCATCACCCAAGGGACTGTTAGGGACTAGGATTCCCAGCTCCCAGCCTCCACTTCCTGAGTCACAGCTACATTTCCCGATTGCCAGCTCCGAAGGAGCCAACAGTGAGTGACTCCACTCATAGGGATAGCTAGATAGGCAAACGCATTGAGAGTTTCTGTTTGAGATGCTGAAACACTCTGGGACTAAGGCGTGTCAAGATAGGAGGGAGGAAGGGGGAGGGAAGGATGGAAGAAGGGGGAGAGAGAGGGGTAGCTTTTCATGTCGTGTGCACATAAAAGTTACAGAAGCCTGACAGAAGCCACCTGCTCCACGTGTCTCCTTTACCACACAGAACTTAGTGTCGAGCTGAGGGGATCCGTTCTTAAGCCTATGTCGTGGAATTGCTGGGAGGTCCTAGGTACAGTGTGGGGGCTCCTGCTTGTTGACCACTCTCGGACAGGTTGTTGTGGCTAGGTGCCATCCAGAGATTTGGACCCCGAGTGACGACTCCTGGAGACACAGTGGAACTGCTCCATTGACGTTTCTAGGCTCTTTTTTTTTTTTAATAAATCATTTTATTGGGGCTCATACAACTCCTATCACGATCCATACATATGTCAATTGTATGCCGACCACATGTGCACATTTGTTGCCATCATCATTCTCGAAACATCTATCTAGGTGCCTGGTACCAGCTTCTCATATTTCTCCACCCTCCCTCCACTCCAATGAACCCTTAACAATTTACAAATTATCATCATTTTGTCATATCGTGCACTGTCCAATGTGTCCCTTCACCCACTTCCCCGTTGTCCGTACACCAGAGAGGAGGCCATATGTAGATCCCTACAATAGGGTTCCCCCTTTCTGCTCCATCTTCCCTCCATCCTCCTGGCATCACCACTCTCATCCCTGGTCTAGCTGGATTTGTCTGGTAGAATTGGGATCATGATAGTGGGTGGGAGGAAGCATTTAAGACTAGAGGAAAGTTGCATATTTCATTGTTGCTACATTGTACCTTGACTGACTCTTCTCTCCCCAGCAACCTCTCTGTAAGGGGATGTCGCTTTACCTATCGATGGACTTTGGGTTCCCAATCTGTACTCTCCCTCATTTATAATGATATAATTTTCAGTTCTTTGATGCCAGTGTTAGTCCGGGTAGACTAGAGGAACAAATTTCATAGACATGTATATGGATATAAGGAAAGGGTTTATATACAAAAGGAATGGAACACTGAGAAAGCAGCCCAACTCGGTCCAGTTCAAAGTCATAAGTCTGATATTAGCCCATATGCCCAATTCCAGTCTATAATGTTTCCTTATGACTCATGAAGTCACAGGCCAGTGGGTGCAGAATCCTGGCACTGGCAGGGGTCTCCCCATGGCTCCTCGCTTCCAGGGCTCAGGGTCCATCAACATCATCCAGTGTTGGGAGAGGCAACTCAGTGCTGGCAGGGGTCTCCATGTGGCTTCTCCAGCTTCAGAGGTCTGGCTCCATCTGGACCAAGCCGTGTGGCTTCTCCGGCTCCTCAGACACTGTTATATCGTCTCTGAGACTAACTCCCAACAACTGGGGAGATAGCGTCTCATCTTCACGAGGGAAATATTGCGAGATTTCCCAGATGTATCAGAGAAAGCCATGCCCACACAAAGGCCTCATTGGCTACTCAATGGTTATCTGCAGATTAACAGGCTAGACTCCACCCCTACATCTCAATCATGAAATTAACATAAGCACATGACCGCCACAATGCCTGATACCCAATCCCTTTGACATCTTGTCATCGCACAGGCTGGTGGGCTTCTTCCATGGGGACTTTGTTGCTTCTGGGGTCTTAAAAGCTTAAAAGTAAATAAGTGGCCATCTAGTTCAGAAGCAACCAGGCTCTATTTTTTTATGGGAGCAAATCACAAGAACTTTCTCTTACTGTGAAGAAGATAGCAGCCTACAAAACCCTATGGGGAAAGACTGGAGAGCATCTAGCCACAGCACTATCATTACCCATACACTGCCAGCGAGTCGGTTCTGACTCAGCCACCCTGGAAGGCCACATAGAAATGCTCTTTGGGGTCTCTCAGACCATAAATCTTACAGAAGCAGATAACCTCATTGTTCTCCCATAGAGCGGCTGGTGGCTTTGAACTGCTAGTCTTGCATTGAGCAGTCCAGGGCTTAGTTCACAGTGCTTCCAGAATTTCTTACAGTAGCATTAATGAAAGCACATCATCTCACACTTTTTTTTTTTCATCTCTGGAAGCTATTTTTTTTTTAATTTTCGGGGGGGGGGCATCACTGCCCTCTGGTGGTCATGGAAGCTACCCAGTGCTGCAGTCGCCACTGGATTTGAACCACCAAGCCCATGGGCGGCAGTCCCGCACTCAACCACTTGCGCCACCGGGGCTCAGCCCCTGTAACTATTTTTTTAAAATTTTCTTTTATTTAATCGTTTTATTGGGGGCTCATATAACTCTCCCCCCCCCCCTCCAGCCGCATCGCTGCCCTGGTGGGAGTAGGAAGCCCAGCCTTGCTCCTGGAGAGCTGCTGCTGGATTTGAACCACCAACACTGTGGGCCCCAGTCCCGCAGAACCACCAACCATTGCGCCACTGGGGCTCAGCGGCTCACATAACTCTTATCACAATCTGTACATACATTAATTGTATGCAAAATACATTTGTAAAAAAAGAACATATTTGTACATTTGTTGCCATCATCCTTCTCTCTCTCTCTTTTTTTTTTTTTTGTGGGTGTCACTGCCTCTGGTGGTTGTGGGCGCTACCCAGTGCCGCTCCTGAGAGCCACTGCTGGATTTGAACCGCCAAGCTCGCGGGCTGCAGTTCTGCACTCAACCACTTACGCCACCAGGGCTCAGCCCTCGCCATCATCCTTCTCAAGACATTTTCTTTCTACTTAAGCCCTTGGTATCAGCTCCTTCTTTTTCCACTTCCTCCCTGCTCCCCCCTCCCTCATGGACCCTTGATAATTTATAAATTATTATTATTTTGTTGTATCGTACACTTTTCTGTTCTCTGAACTCCGGGGAGGAGGTTATATGTAGATCCTTATAATCAGTTCCCCCTTTCTACTCCACCTTCCTTCCACCCTCTAGGTATCTCCTCTCTCACCACTGGTCCTGAAGGGATCATCTGTCCTGATCCCCCATGTTTCCAGTTCCTATGTTTACCAGCTCACATTTGTTTTTTTTAACAGTTTTATTGGCACTTCATCCACACATCATACAATTCCATAGTTCAATCATGTCAAGATGAGATAGAATCTTTACCATTCAATTTTT
Source organism: Nesogale talazaci (assembly GCA_004026705.1). Taxonomy (NCBI): domain Eukaryota; kingdom Metazoa; phylum Chordata; class Mammalia; order Afrosoricida; family Tenrecidae; genus Nesogale; species Nesogale talazaci. The sequence goes on along the minus strand of PVJH01022204.1, from coordinate 25,022 downwards.
TTTCTTTTTCATTGTATTCATTATTCATGTGATTTCTTTTTAATGGTGGCAAAGAGACACACCATAGAACAATCTCTAATTCAACAACCTCTACATGTAGGATTCAGTGGCATTGATTATACTCTTCATATTCTACAACTGTTATTGATATCCCTCTCCAAATGGTTCCACTACCATTAAAATGAACTCAATGTCCCCTAAGCAAAAACTCTTCCTCCATCACTCCTAGGAACCATAGGTTGAGTTTGGTTTCTTCCTTTTTTAAGTAGTTTTCTTGATGTAATATTCATATAGCAAACACTTCCATAGTTACACTATTTTTGTCTTTGTTTCTTGTTTTTTGGCCATCACTGTCCTCTGGTGGTGGCAGTAGGAGGCCCAGCCTTTGTTCCTGTGGAGCCGCTGCTGGATTTGAACCTCCATCCCAGTGGGCCTCACTCCCGCGCACAACCACTACGCTACCGGGGCTCAGCCCCCAGTTACATTACTTCGAAAAAGAGTCGTATAATACATAATCACAGTCCACTCTAAGGCTTCCTCCCCCTGCACCTGCATCCACTGATAGCTCTCCAACTCCTTCCAACCCCATTTCCAATAAATACTTGTGCTGGTTATTCTCTCTCCTTTTGTGCATCCTAAACTGGGAGACCTAACAGAAACAGTGAAGTTCAAGAACAGAATGAAACAGAAAGAAGAAGAAAAAAAAATAATATAATAAGATGAAAATAAAAATGAAGAGTATGGAAGAAAAGATCACCAGCAATATTAAAAAAGCCAGAGAAGAAATTTCTGTCTCGGAACAACCAAGAAATATTTGATAAAGAACAAATACAGGTTGGGTCATACTTCATCATGGTTTGATTCACCGTCATCAAGATTGCGACAATCTGTCTGACAGTAAAACCGAGTGCCTTGTCTGTCACTAGAGGGGATCTTCCCGAGGTTGATTTTTGGTTCCTCCCTGGTGTTCTGTAAATTGCATGCCCACAATTTAAGCTCTGAAACTTTCCCCTTCATCCTACTTGGAATTTGTTCTTGTCTTCTTTGGATCACACAGACTGGTGTGTTTCTTCCGGGTGGATTTAGTTGACGCCTCACTTAGATGGCTGCTTGTTTGAGTACAAGCCTTTAAGACCTAGACACGGCCCTAATTGAGAGCTAGATAGACACCTGATTTCTTCACCACACTTTGCTGTAGCACCTTTCTCTTCAGTGATCATTGCAGGAAGGTGAGTATCGAGGAGGGCCCATGTTATGAGAACTAACCATTCTTGATTAGGGCTAAAATTACATGGGAGCCCAGAATATCTTCTTGTCTCCAGGTTACGCACGACTCTGGTTTACTTTGGCCGTCATTTTATGACAAAGACCCAAAACAGAACCAATAAGAACAAAGCGACGGACTGAGCCCCGGTGGCGTAGTGGTTGTGCACGGGACTGCAGTCCACTGGGACGGAAGTTCAATTCCAGCAGTTGGGGCTGGGCCTCCTACTCCCACCGCCAGAGAGCAGTGATGGCCCCCCCCCCCAAAAAAATCTAAGAACAAAGCGACAACAAAATCCCCAAACAAAGCAAAACATAAAAAAATCCCCCACGTCGAATTTAGGATAGATGTTCCCTCAGGACTAGTGATGGGAGTGGTGATGCTGGGAGTTTGAAGCAGAAAGGGGGAACCAATTTCAGGGATCTATGTAGACCTCCTCTCTGGGGCATGGCCAGCAGGGAGGTGGGTGGAGGGACACATTGGACAGTGTACGATATGAAATAGCAATTTGTGAATTGTTAAAGGTTCGTGGTGAGGAGGGGAAGTATGGGGAGTTGGAGCTGGGGGCGTGGGTGGAGGGAGGATGTTTTGAGGGTGATGGTGGGAACAGGTATGCAGGTAGGGCCTGCATACAATTGATGTGTGTGTGGATCGTGGGGGGGAGGTGTATGAGTACCCAATAAAATGATTCATTAAAAAAAGGGGCAGGGGAAAGAGGAGCTTATAGCAAGGGCTTAAGTGGAAAATGTTTGGAAATGTGTGCAAATGTGCTTGATACAGTTGATATATGGAATGCTATAATAGCTGTTCTTACGGCTGAGCCCCGGTGGTGTGGTTGTACTTGGGACTGCGGCCTACTGGGATGGAGGTTCAATTCCAGCAGCAGCTCTACAGTAGCAAAGGCTGGAGCCTCCTACTCCCACCACCAGAGGGCAGTGATGCCTTAAAAAATAGCTGTAAGAACCTTCAATAAAATTATTTTTTAAAAAAAAGGAGAGGGAAAGAGAAACTTATACTAAGGGCTCAAGTAGAAAATATTTGGAAATGAGGATGGCAACATATGTACAAATGTGCTTGATACAAATGATGTATGGAATGTTATAAGTCAAAACACCCAAAGAAACAAAAAAGATAATGCCACTTAGGGTAGAAGGCGATTGCATTGATGACATCAATAATTTGTCCAACAACATGGAATTTAAGGGACTGTTGAGATGAGGAGTTCAACTGCGAGCTGCAATCCATGAGTCGTTGCTTCGTACAGATTGATTTCTTATTCCATTGAGCTCTGTCTACATTGGGCATTGGGGTTGGCGCTAGGGGAAAATTTCCTCACCTCACGCCTTCAACAAGGTAATGAAAAAAACAGTTGACTTTGGAATTAGCTCAAGGTTTACAGAGCAGAACTTCAGCTGTACAGTGAACGATTCCATTTGTCCACTTTGCTTCAACTCATCTGTGGCAATCCCCTTGTCCCATCACATCGGCCCGATCTTGTCCTCTGCTCCTGGTTCCATTCCTTTTTATCTTGACCTCTGATCATTGTCTTGATCTGAAATGGCTGATGATTCAATTCTATCTGAGCTGTAAGCCTGGTCTCCTCTTGATTTTGAGTTTTTCTCTGGGACCACCTACAGGGATCCTTTTCCGAGCCTTTGTTAGTGGTAGGTGGGCACCACCTCCTGGTCTCAGGTTGATGGGTGCATGGTCCCTTAGTCTATTGGATGAACTACCCCCATCATCTCTCTTCTTTCCTCGGGGTGGGCTGAGACCAATAGTCATATTCTAGATGGCTGCTCACGAGCTTTTAAGACCGGGGTGCTGGATGGAGAACCTTGTCTTTGTGAACTTTGGCTTTGACTTTTGTGCCCACCAGATTATGGTTCTGATCTTCCTTTGTGGTTATGTCTAAGAATTTTTCGTGACTTTGCCACCTATGTGCTCCACCACATTCATGGGTACACATGCAGCAAAGGTAAATACACACATAGAAAGATCCTCTATAAAACGTACAGCCATTCATGGCATACTCCCACTCTTCCTCCCATGCTCACCATGCCCCATGTCTGCCCAAGCATATACTCATAGGTCTTCACCATTGAGGGACTCTATTTGGGTCCCATTGCCTTTAACCCTTACAATCCTGCCAGCCTCTTCCTCCTGCTGCCGTAATTTTTCTTCTAATCTCTCTCTTATGGTATAATGCCTATGGCAGTCCCATAATCTGGTGTCAATTTGAGGATTAAGAGTGTAGGGGTGGAGTCTAGCCTGCCAATCTGGAGATAGTCAATGAGACTTCTGTGTGGCCTTCTCTTGAGAATCTGGGAAATGTAGTCATTCCTTCTTGGAGACAAAGATGATTTCTCTCAATTCATTTTCTTGGAAACTTTCTACTGACAACACTCGCTGCCTGAGAGACTCAACTGACAAGGCTGGCTCCCTGTGAGACATCCCTGAGGAAAAGCCACACAGAGCTACCCTGATGTGCCCAGAAACCTGACCTAGAGAAGCCACGTGAGGACTCCTGCCAGCGCTGAGATGCTTACATCACTGGATCCAAAGACTTTCTACCCACTGACCTGTTATCGTATACCTTCAGCATCAGTGCATCTGTTTCATGAGTCTGAAGAGTACTTTATAGATTGGTATCAGACATATGGGCTAATATCAGACTTTTGACCTTGGATGGGATTTGATTGGGATGTTTTCTCAATGTTCAATTCCTCTTGTATATAAATCTTTTATTTTATGAAATCTCATATCCATATGAGTTTCTTTGAATTTGTTACTCTAGTCTACCCAGACTAATACATTACCTTTACTTTCATCCATGTTAACACACATCTACACCCTATCCCAGAACTAACTTCCCCCTCTCCCTTCCTCTCTGTGGTAGACAGGATTCTTTAGAGAAACAAAACCAGGACACTTATGATTTTTTTAACACACACACAGACATCATATATACTCAAGTATAAACTGACCCGAATATCAGCCAACGCACCTTATTTTACCACAAAAATTACATTTAAAATGTGCTGAAAAACTTGGCTTATACACAAGTATATACTATATGTGTGTGCATATCTATCTATCTATATATCTATATATATATATATATACACACACAGCTACTTGATCCACACAGCAGTACAGAGGGCTCAGTTCAACTCACTTCCATGCAATACGTAATATACTTCAAGTCCTTTGCCACTGGGTCCAAGGAAGCAGACAGCTGAGTCTTCCTTGGGACAATGCAGGCAGTCTGGCCACATGCAGCACACAGCAGGGCGGGTCACCAACAGTCATCAAGAGGACAATATCCGACAATCCCAAGCTCAAGCGATGTATACACCAGCAGTGTGATGAAGAAGTCTTGAAGGAACCTAAAGCTCCTAGTGACACAATCCACAGGTTGGGGATCCCACAGGTAGTGTCGCTCATGAGTTGAGGCAGAGAACTAGCAGCCACATGCTGCTTTGATCACCAGAGAGAAAGCGAGAGGCGGGGCTTGCTGAGCCATTTATCTCTGCTTTCCAATCAAACTGTGACCCTATTAATTTCACATGTTCCTCTTGGCCAGGTTTGCGCAATGAACCTATCACACTCTCCTACCTCTGACAACCTTTAAATAATGTTTATTGCAGTGTGGAAACATTTTTTTGTTTGTTTGTTTTTGGGGCATCACTGCTTCTGGTGGTCGTGGGTGCCACCCAGTGCTGCTCCTGAGAGCCGCCGCTGGATTTGAACCGCCAAGCCCGCGGGCTGCAGTCCCGCACTAACCACTTACGCCACCGGGGCTCAGCCTGTGGAAACATTTTGTGATGTTCTTATAACAGTGCTCTCATACAGTATTTGTCCTTTTAAAAAAAATTGGTATTTGTCCTTTTGTGGTTGACTAATTTCACCCCGCATAACGTCCTTCAGGTTCATCCAAGTTAGGAGGCATTGCCAGGTTCATCATGATTCTGGAATGTTCTGTAGTATTCCAATTGCATGGATGTATCAGAGTTTATCCACTCTTCCACTAATGGGCATGTAGGTGGTGCCCATCTCTTTGCTGTTGGGATAGTGCCATGATGAACTTGGGTGTGCACATTCATGTGAAGGCTCTTCTTTTTGTAGGACACATACCCAGGACAGGGTGAGACAGTGTTTCTAGAAGCTCTGGTGCTGAGTGGGCTCCACACTGGGCTGCTAACCACAGGTTGGGACCACAAGGAAGCTTTCTGCGCCTGTAGAGATCTCCAGCCTCAGAAAGCCATGGGGGCAGTTCTATTCTGTCCTGTTGGGTTGTTACAAGTCAAAATTAACTCAATGGCAGTGACTTTTAAAAGATATATGTGTTTTTTTTTTGCATCACTGCCCTCTGGTGGTCATGGGAGCTACCCAGCCTTGCTCCTGGAGAGCCGCTGCTGGATTTGAACTGCCAAGCCCGTGGACCGCAGTCCTGCACTCAACCACTACGCCACCGGGGGTCAGCCAAAAGATATGTGTTTTCAATGGTATTTCTGTTCCACACTTTTGGAGGGTCAGTGATTGCACCGTCCTCCAGTCCCACCACCGACGTCTAAGGACCCCCGTCTCTCCACACCCTCACCAGCACTTGTGGTTCTGTGTTTTGTCTAACTTTGCAATGGGATGCTGGGTGCAGTGTTAGTTGGTTGCTGCATTGACTCGCATCTCTCCAGTGGCTCATGAGTGTGTGTATTTTTTTCTTGATCATTTTATTGGGAGCTCATACAGCGCTTATCACAATACATCCACTCTTCCATTCTACGTCAAGCACATTTGGACATCTGTTGCCCTTATCATTCTCAAAACATTTGCTTCCTACTTGAGCTCTCGGCACCAACTCTTCATTTCCCCCCTCCTTCACCTCAGTGAGGATTAAGAGTGTAGGGGTGAAGTCTGGCCTGTCAAGCTAGAGATAGACAATGAGATCTCTGTGTGGGCATGGCTTTCTCCTGAGAGTTCTGGAAAAGGTAATTCTTTCTTGGAGGCGGGAGACACTATCTCTCTCAATTCACTTCCTTGGAGATGCTCTACTGATAAGAACACAAGGCTGACTCCCTGTGAGACATCCTGGAGGAGAAGCCACATGGACCTACCCTGATGGAACCAGACCTCTAAAGCTGGAAAAGCCACGGAGACTCCTGCCAGTGCTGAGATGCGTGAGAAGTCACAGAGAGGCCCCTGCCAGCGCTGAGATGTTTCTATCACCACTGCATCCAAAGATTTTCTACCAACTCGCTTGTGATTGTCCTGTATTTGGCTTCAATGCATGTGTTTCATGAATCTGAAGAGGATTTTATAGGTCAGTATTAGACATATGGGCTAATATCAGACTTACGACCTTGGACTGGACTGGGTTGGGGTGTTTTCTCAATGTTCAATTGCTCTTGTGTATAAACCTCTTTCTTATACACATGTGTGTGTCCATGGATTTGTTTCTCTAGTCTACCCAGACTAACATGGGGTGTCAATTGTGAATGTTATTATTTTCCTGATTTCCTGCAGCTCTGCTGCTAGCCTTGCTGGCCCTGGCTGCAATCAGTAGGCAAGTGGCAGCTATCTCAGGCTTGTCCTCAAGGTGGCAGTGTTTCCAGGGAGCCAAACAGAAGTTGCAAGACCCTTTAAAGGGTTTGCTTAGGCCCATTGGAAAACACATCTTTCCCAGGGTCTTAAGAACTAAGACACTGTTCCTCTGTCTCCAGGTGGGTCCTCCCACAAGCAGATACGCCCACATATGAAAGACTGTTATCCATGCTCCAAGACAAAATTTCACTTGTCATTAGAAATAAATATTTCACAATATATGATGTTCAATTTGTAACAATGAAGGTACATCCTGCTTACTAGATATTTGCATGACGATTCAGAACAGGCATGAGGAGCTGTATTAAAGGGTCTCGGCTTTAGAAAGGTGGAGAACCACTGGTTGAAAGGCTTAGCCTTGGACCTTGCACATTCAACCTCATTTGATTGGGCGGAGCTTGGCAGATGACGGAGGGAAAAAAAACCCACCACCGCCAAAAAACCAACCCAAGACCATGGCCATTTAGTGGATGCCGCTGGGATAACCTGCCCCTGTGGATTTCTGAGACTGTAACACCCCTGCACTCCCCCCTTTAAAAAAATTAATCAGCCCACAGTTCATTAACGTCCAGGATTGTATATCTGCCACCAAAATCAGTTTCCAATAGTTTTTATTTTTCTATATGGACCCCTTGACGTCACAGTTTCTTGAAAGCTCAAAGCAACCTTATTGGATAAACCTGCCCTGTGGATTTCTGAGACTGGGACTCTTTTTTTTTTTGGGCATCACTGCTCACCGGTGGTGGGAGTAAGAGGCCCAGCCCCACTGCTGGAACTGAACCTCCGTCCCATTGGGCTGCAGTCCTGCGCACAACCACTATGCCACCGGGGCTCAGCCCAAGACTGGGACTCTTTATGGGAGTTGAAAGCCTAGTCTTTCTCCTGAGAAGTGGATGATGGTTTTGAACTGCCGAACTTGCAAACACAATCACTTAATCACTAGGGCTGCTCAGGATAGCCAGATTTAAAGGGACCTAGAAAGGATTTGGGCCATATTGAATTTACTACAGAGCCACAGGTGGGAGTCTCAGATGGCAGGTTTCTGCTAGTGACTGCTAATCCGGCAGTCTCTGTGCATTTACCTATTCTTGATAAAAAGGGGTTTTCAAAAGTTCGTGGCAAATAAAAATCTTTAAAAAAGCATTTTTTAGGCACCACTGCCCTCTGGTGGTGGGAATAGGAGGCTCAGCCTTTGCTCCTGTGAGCTGGAATTGAACGTCCATCCCAGTGGGCCGCAGTCCCGCGCGCAACCACTACGCTACCAGGGCTCAGCCCCTAAAAAGGCACTTTTCTACAAACTTTCTGACTCTCCCTTGTGCTTCATATATGTGGGATCTGCTCATATGTGTTCTTGTGTCTGGATGCAGGATGTAGGTCCTGAGGGGGTGTTCCTGGCACACTGTCCTTAGTGGACAAGGCGAGGTCATGGTCAATCTCTTAGTTTGCTAGTGCTCTTATAGCAGAAATGCCACAGAGGATGCTTTTTAACCAACAGAAACGGATTTTCTCACCATTTAGGAGGCTGTACGTCTGAATTCAGAGGCACACTCAGCCTCTGCAGGAAGGGCCCGGTCTCTCCAGCTTGTTCCCTGGTTCCTAGATCTCTCTGTGCCTGGACATGGCGTCCCCAGCTCTGCCTGCTGGCTTCCTCGCTCTCAGAGCTCAGACTGATTTGAGACACTTTATACTGGTCCTCCCTGCCTCAGCACCATAACAAACGGAACTGAGTGGGACGGTAATCACAGGTGTGGGGGTTAGGGTTACCAACACATTTATGCATACAATTCAATCCATAGCAATCGGATGTGACGTTCTCTGTGGACATGGATTTGGATAGTGGGCACTATTCAACCAACTGTATCAGCAAAACATGCAGAATAGCCGTTCTCAATGTGTGTGTCGCAACCCCTTTGGGGGTCGAATGATCCTTTCGCAGGGGTCGCCTGATTCAGAACAGCAGCAAAATGAGAGTGATCAAGTAGCAACAAGAATAATTTTATGGTTGGGGGGTCGCCACAACATGTGGAACTGTATTAAAGGGTCACGGCCTCAGGAAGGTTGAGGACCACTGACACAGAATTCAGAGGAGAGAGAGATATACAGATAGACAGGGCTGGTCAAGTCGCTGGCTGCCTGGGCGGAAGTTGGGCATAAGAGAGAGACTGCACATTGCAGGACTGTGGCTGAGGTGGGTGGCAAGGTGGGACTGCCCCTCTGCCTCCCAGGCATCTTCTGCTCTTTGGCTCTCAGCTGCCCTGTCTATGCTGGTAGCTCCAGGCTAAGGCTGTTGCAGGCCGAGGAGGGCCGGCCCCAGGAGGTGGCAATGGCCTTTGCTTGGCCCCTGGACTTGCATCTTGATCTCTGTCCCCACTTACCACCTGTTCTTTCTAGGTTCCTTGGGGCCAGATGAGACCTCTGCCCCTGTGAGGATGTGTCCCCGGCACCCTGAGCCCGTGCCCTTGGCCCACCCTCTCCCTGTGTTGAAGGCAGCCCTGGAGAAGGTCAGTGATGACCGAGGAGGGGATCAGGCATGTGGGAGTCAAGCGGGAGCATTTCCTTTCATTCACTCGCCATCTCTACACACAGCCTGTGAGCAAAGCACAGGGAATGTGGCAGGAAGAGGAGACAGGCCCTGATCTCAAGCGGCAACTAGCTTCAAGGTGACAAATATTAGTTTATGGGCTTTGGGAGGGAGGGAGGAACAAGACCTGGTGTCAGGGAAAGCTTCTAGAGGAAGCAGTGATTACGCTGAGATGCGAACAATGGCTAGGGGGGGTGGGTGCTCCAGCGGAGGGAACAGCATATCCAAAGGTCTGGAGGCAGCAGTGCACGAGGCACATACAGAGCCACTTTCAGATAGTTCAGTCTGGCTGCACCAGAGGGGAGGATGGAGAACGATGAGGCAGGAGAGGATGACAGAGTTGACAGAACAGAGTTCCTTGCAATATGATTAGGCGCACACGAGTACACACACACACACTTCATGCCATTGCATGGCAGTGTAGCAGGACAGCAATTACTAGCCACTTGGACAAGTCACTTCATAGATTGTAGATACAATCTTCTCATCTAAAAAATAGGGAGAAACTAGCTCTGACTTATTAAAAGGATTAAACGAGACAATGAAGGAAAATCACCTCGTCCCATCCTCAACACAGTCTAGGAATCAGCCCCTGGGCAGCCTAAACGATTAAGTGTTCTGCTACAAACTGAAAGCGGGGTGCTTTTAAACTGATCCCCATGGCCCCTGGGAGTCCCTAGCAGCCTTCTCCTCTCTCTTCCCACCCAGAGACCCTGTGCTTCCATCATCACCCCATGGGTGCACTGCCCTACCACACACCAGACTCCACGAGCCTGAACTGACACAGTGACAATAACTTGGCTCTGAGTCTGGCCCATTCTCCGTGCCCAGTAGGTGCCAGCTGTTGTCACAAGTAGATTCCGACTCAGAGCAGCCCACAGCGTCTCCTGGGCTGGAATCTTGATGGGAGCAGGCTGGCAGGCTATTCTGCCCAGGCAGTCAGTGCTGGGTGGGTTTGAACAACCAACCCTCTGGTTCGAAGCCAAACTCTTAACCATTAAAGATGAGCTATTGCCAATAAAAGTCCAAAGAAGGCCTGTAAACACTGATGTCCCCCACACCAGGATCAGACTAGACCTTTTGGTGGGCATCTTGGGAATCAGACAAGGGTTAGACAGGAGCAGGCTAACACTCTTCCCCTGATTTTTTTCTACCAAGGAATAGTCTTCAAACAAAAAACTCAGGGCCACAGTCTCAGGGGACACCAAGGTCAGTGGGCATAACAAAGTCCACAAACACAATGCTCTGCCTCTGACTTTGGGGAGTAGCATGGAAACAATTAGTCCAATGGGCCAAGCAAACACCAGTCTTCACGGCCCAGGGACCAGAAGAACTAGACAGTGCCCGGCGACTGCTGCCAACGGCTCAGACAGGCATCAGTCACACTCGAACATCCTGATAGAGAGAGGGAAAGAAATATCAAAGTCATGAGAGATGGGGCTAACTGGTCAGAGAGAGACTGGTGGGGCCTCTGGGGCCTTTTGCAGAACTTCAGGTCTTGCATTGAAACCACCTGACTCAATTTTCAGCCCCAAGAATAGACAGGTCTATCAAGGGGAATAGTAACACAAGGGCCACATGCACACTTTGGAAAATCAACCATTTGCTATCAAAAGGGCAGCATTTGCCCATGGACAAGGGTGAGGGTTGGACAAGGGGAGGACTGGGCACTGGCAACCCAGGGAGGGAGAGCACGTCTCGGAATCATCGTGAATGAGAAGAAGCAAAGGCGTGTGCATGATCCAATGTGGAGTTGATGATGCTCTCTGCCAACCTTCACCCAGTCCACATTCAAAAGCTAGAGGCCAAGGAAGACAACTACAGGGGGAAGTCTTCTCTGTAGCACTCATCCCAGGGGAGCAGGTCTGCCCGAAACCAGGGCCAGGGCATACTGGGCTTGAGTCTGGAGATTCACTGGGAGCCCTCAAGGGGCTTGGGGGGACATGGAAGGGAGCACGGCCAAGGGGAGGGAACCGTGGGCAGAATAGCGGGACTGGAGGGGGGTGCTCTGTCACTGCACCTGCACATGGCACCTCCTGCTCCCCACCCCGCAGGTGGACGGGATCCTGCGTCAGGCAATGTCTGCCCCGGGCCTGGCCGCCATGTCTGCGGTTGTTATCCACAACGACACGGTGCTCTGGACAGGGAACTTCGGGAAGAAGAATGGCTCAGATCCTGCTTCGGGACCCCCCAATGAGTACACCATGTACCGGTCAGCAGGGCGGCCTCTAGCTGCTGTGGGGGTGGGGGTAGGGACTAGGAAGGGCAAGGAGGAGAATCACTGCTGGGTAGCTAAGTGACCGGGACCCTTTATGGAGTACTGATCATCTGAACAGGTGAGGAGACTGAGGGCAGAGAGGGCCTGTCAAGCCCCTGCTTCCTAAGGGTAACAAGGGCGATAGGCTGGGGAGGAACCCCGTCCCGGGAGCCCCTCACTGCACTCCGAGCTAGACAGGCCCCATTGTGGACTCCTCCCACCACATGCTATCAAGGAACTGGAAGAATTCCTGGACCCCCCTGATAGCAACAGTGGCACAGTTGCCCTGGGCTTGGGGTCTCCCTTCCTGGGTGCTGCCTGTAGGATGCTGGGGTGTCACAGGGCAGAGGAAGCTAGCATCCACGATGTGCCTTCTCTGGGGCCGACTCGGCGCTGCCAGCTGTTGTCTGGGGTCTTGTACTGAGCACTACTAATGGCCAGCGAGGCTGCTGGCACTTGCCACGAACTACCTCACCCAGCCCTCCAGCAGCCGGTGAAGCAGGTGCCATGACCCCTATTTTACAGCGAACAAAGTGGAATCTCAGAAAGGCCTAGCCACTTGCCCAAGGCCACACAGCTGGTGAGAGACACAGTGCTATCCCACCTGGTCTGTGCCCGAAGGGGCAGTGTTTGGCCAAGGGTCAGGCATAAGGAAGGTGTTCTTCCAGTGTCACACCACCCCATCCCACTGCTTTGCCTGCAGGGGCTGGTTAGTTCCCACCTGAGACGAGGAGTCAGGGCAGATCAAATCGTGGCTTTCCTGGGATACTGGGGGGTGGGGTGTAAAGTGGGGGTGGGGGGGCGGGTGCCCTCTGTACCCTCATTCTTATACTCACCCTGTATAGCATCGCCAGCCTCTCTAAGATCTTTCCAGTCCTCATGCTGTACCGCCTGTGGGAAGAAGGCACCGTGGCCTCTTTAGATGACCCTCTGGAGCGGTATGCCAGCACGTTCACCATTAACAACCCACTGGGTGCCGCGTCAGCCCCGAAACTGCAGACCTTGATGGACGAGCTGGGAGAGGGCGGCCCGGCCCCAAGGCCTTCCCCTGTCACCCTCCGAAGGATGGCCAGTCAGCTCTCCGGTGGGTCTCTGCATGTGTGCGGGCCAGCCCGAACCATTCAAGGTGGGGAAACTGAGAAGCAGGTCCTCCTTCAGCCAGGGTGGGACCCCACGCTGCCTCTCTGGAATTAGCCAAAGCTCCCTCCCACGAGGTTGGGCTGGTGCCCCGACTGGAGAGAGATTGAGATCAAGGAGGGAAGTCCCGATTAGTTGTCGGGTCAAAATCAGGTTGACTGCTTAATAGACAAAGAGCAAGTCAGCGAGTCCATATTGTAGACAGCTTACCACGAAGACCTGCTTTCCCTGACCAGATAAAGAACATCTCCAAATCAGTGTAAAGACCGTCCACACAACAGAAAGAGGGGCAAAGGACACGAGGAGACGGCTCACACGAAGCGAAATATGGAACAAGTGGCTCTTAAATACGAATGTGAAAAATGTCGCACAATGCACATCACCTCACTCAAAATAAGTTAAAGGCAAATTAAAACGACATCAAGACACATCCCCCCCCACCCCACCCCCAGCCCCGATCAGATGGGCAAAGATCAAAATGGTAGAAGCACTGAGTTGGTGAGTTTATGGTGGAATAGACTGTCTTACATGAGGGCATGTTAAAAACAACAGCAACAACACAATGCCACAAAATCAGAAACCTGTATTCATCACAAACAGCCCACTCTGAAGACATGTCTTTCGTCTCGGTGCGTGTACATTGTGGAAGCAGGTGGTGTCCCCACCGCTGTCACCTCCCCTGAAGAATTCTCTGCCGTTGTGTTCAGACGGCAGTTAGGTCCCATCCTCGTGGGACCCGCATCATCTTTCTTGCTAACCTTCTTAGTGTTTGGGGAACAAAAAGGAGTCTGAAGATCAGGGTGGTAGCGTGGTGGTGGGGGGGGTGACATTTCCCAAGGAAATTCTTGCAGCGCGGCCTTGCTACCCCTGAATAATAAAGCCGGGACATGAGTGATGGGAAAATCTTTCCTCCGTGCCATCGTCCTGGCCTTTTCCTCACCAGAGCTGTTTTCCATTTTCTTCATAATAAGCCCTCGTGATTGTCCTGTGTCCTTGGAGAACTCTCTCTCAAGATGAGCCCGGTGCAGTCCCCAGCCACAGTCCCCGTGGCTTCCCCAGCTTGGCTGCCATTGGCCCAGCAATTCTCGGCAGCCAGGGCTGGGATGGGGACTGTTGGTCTGAGGGCGTCCAAAGGAGACAAGACAAGCGCATCACTGGGAGGAATTGTCCGCAGCCCTTTGTTGCTGGCAGAGATGGGTCTAAATGCATGTCGCCAGGAATAGCCCTGCCGTGGAGGAACGCAACTCTCCCATGTGAGTGGTGGGCATTTACATGGCATAATCTGTACAGAGGGCACTTGCCCGGCATCTAAAGCAATTTAAAACAGTGCAGCAGCTAACATGCTAGGCAGCTAATACACACACACACACACACACATATATATATATGTATATTTAGCGATTTGATCTCACCAGGAGAAACAGGCCAGGTGCCTGTGCCTGTAAAGACTGCAGCCCTGCACATTCGATGGGGCAGTTCCACCCTGTCACTCTGCGGCAGAATGAACTCGGCAGCACACAACAGCAACACTGGCAAATACAGAAAATATCAATATAAAAATTACAAATTATAATATAAATGCATCTTAATTTATTATGTAGTCTATAATATACTAATATAACTATATATATATTCTTTAACTCAGCAGATTCACTCAGAGGGAATTATTTTACAGACCTACTCCCACCGATGTGAGCTGGACTGCTAACCACAAATTAGTGGTTCGAGGCCAGCAGCCTCTCCGTGGGAGAGAGATGAGGCTGTCTGCTGTGGGAAAGATTAGCAGGTCTGCAGACCCCGTCCAGGTTTGCTGGGAGTTGGTCTCCAGTGGATGGCAGGGAGCTGCTTCTTCCCGGTTGACTGTGGAATAAGGAGCATACACAGTTTGCTCATAGCAAGAGATTTTCAACCACTTAACTAGTCGCCAGTGAAGGAAGGGCTACACAAACCGTGACATCGCTACCCAGTCCAACACTCTGTAACTCCAAGGAGAGTACTACTCTTGATGCCCCGAGATGGAATGTGATACATGTTCAGTGGAGGAGATAAAGGCTCACAAGAGCAGAACACACACACATACTATATGCATACATAGAAGGCTGTTGTACACAGGGTTGCTGTGAAACAGAGTTGGCTCCACATTACTGAACAATATATGCATCATGCATGAGAAATGTACATAATACATAATGCATGTATTATATGCAAATACACATTCATTTGTATGTGCTTAAACTCTCTCTGGGAGGACACTCAAGCACTTAAAACACAGGGCTGCCTCCTGGGAGGGGGGCTTGGTAGCTGGGAGGCAGAGGTAAGAAGAAAACGATTCACGGACCACTCTTGGTGCCTTTTACATTCTAAATGGGAACCTCATCAAACCACTTAGGTCAGGAAAAGAAATCGAGTGAACCAATACAACAAACCAGCGCACAAACAAAACCCCAGCCCAACTGATATGCCTCCTTATCCTTAAGGGGGCCGGCTGAACTAATGGTTGGCTGAGTAAGTCTCAAGGAGGAGGCTGTGGATGCCCTTAAAAACTTAGGCTTGAAACCCCACAGGAGCAGCCCCACCCTGCCCAGAGGGTGGCACGGGGTTGGCTTGTACTTCCTGGCAGGGGTTTGTCTTAGGTTCTGACTGAACCTCACCTAAACCCCTGAGAGAGAAACCACTGCAGGGCAAGAGCCCATTGAAAGGTGAGCGGCAGAGGCTCAGAGGGGCCAGGAAGCCACCTCAGTTCTGGGGTGGGGTGGTAACCCAGGATTGGAGCTCCAAGCCCTCAACTACTCACAGCCTGGGAGCCATCCCTGGGACCAAACGGATGTTTGCAAAAGATGGTGGGCCGGAAGGAGCCCTCCACTCCACCATCCTTCCCATCCCTGTCACCTGCGAAACACCGAAATGCCCCAGGGCTCAGAGCTGCCAGCTCCATAAAGCCAGCTTAATCTGACCTCAAAAACGGTGCAGAGAATTAAATTTGATAATCCTTGACCGAGTACTTGTTCGGTGCCAGCCCCATGGCACGCAGGCCATCGGCCCTCATCCTCAGAGTGGAGGCTGAGGGCAGCGTTCCCACCTCCCTGGCAGGAGAGCTGGCTCCCTTCCTGGCCAGCTGGGTGTGAGCAGTCCCTGCCGTCTTCTAGCGGGGGCCTGGTGTGCCGCCGCTGTATTGCCGAACACAGTTTCCAGATGAAGATGAGAGGGGAGAAAAACGGCGGGTGGTTTAACCTGCAGAAATCAGCCAGCGAGAATCCCAGATTTCCCACCCACACCCCTCGTGTCCCAGCCTGCACCCAACCTGACTCCTGATTCCCAGCTGGCTGGGCACTGCTTCACGGTTTCCTTCCATGGGGCGCCCCGTTGCCGTGGGCTGGGCCCGACTCAGACCGGCAACCACCGCCAATTAACCTCCCGGGCATCTGAGTTACAGGAAGTACTTCCCCAAGTATAAAGTGACCAGATTTTAAGCGGGACATCATTGACTGGGGTGGGGGGAGGGCGGTTCTTGATTAAAAATTTGGTCTACATGGAGCAGCAAAAATGTTCATAGAACGCAAAAATAGTATTATAATATATTTAATTTTAAAATGTCGTGGGACGTTGTTCAATTGTTAAAAAGCAGGATGTCTGGTCAAGAGGGGGCGACCTGTGGCTGGCACAGGTTTAAAACGTACAACTCCACTGCAAGACACCCACCATCCCACCCTCCACCCAGTCACTGCTGCGTCACAGCAGGTCTGACCTGTACTTCTTCCTAGGCCTTCCCAGAAGGCTCCGCTCTCTGACCTGTACTTCTTCCTAGGCCTTCCCAGAAGGCTCCGCTCGACTTCTCTGCTGTGGAGGGGCAGCACCCGGGAGGCCCTGGGCCTGCTCAAGGATGACGTGCTGGTGGCCGACCCAGGAACCAGGTGGGGAGTGCCCTGAGGCACTGCCACCAGTTAGGAACCTTCCCGGGAGACCTTCCTGGCTGGGAAAGGTTCACCCTGCTGGGTTGAGCTCACCGAGACCCAGGGAGGGCAGGCCCCCACCCCCTACCCCCAGGGCAGGGAGGCGGGGGACTAGACCAGGAATCCAGTTCTGTTTGAACTTCCCATCCGTGAACCCCATACTTACCGAACACCTACACTGGATGCCCAAGCCAAACACTGAACCCCACCTACTGCCGGTGAGTCAGTTCTGACTCAGTAACCTGTAGGCTGGACCCGGCCGCGCCACAGCATTTCTGAGCCTACACATCATATGCAAGCAGACGGGGTCTTTCTTTTTTCTAGGGAGCAGCTGGTAGGTTCGAACTGCCAACCTTTTGGTTGGCAGTGTTAACCTACTACACCCAAGGCCTCTTACCAATCCTACCTGAGGCCTCCTAAGGAGGCACCCAGGATTTGCTGGACACTGGACTATCACTGCAAGCAAATCCAAACAGGTCCCTCCGAGTGAAGCTGGCCTTCTGGTGATGAAGACACACACATGGGGTTTTGCCCAGTGAGGAGGGAGGGAGATCAGTAGGGGGTACTGCTTGATTTAGGGAGTGGCTGAAGTGACCACTGGACACTCAGCAAAGCCCAATGAGGGCTAGGAGGCTGGATCAGAGACCCCTGGTTCCCCAAGTAGTGCTCCCTTTACCAAACTCTCCTTTCTTTGTGCCTCTCCAAATGCCAACCCTCAGGCCTGCTTGTCTTAAGGAAGAAGGACCCAGGCGGTGCCAAGAAAAAAGAGCATTGTTTGGGCATCTGCAGACTGGTGGTCTTCCAGCCCTGCCACGAACGTGTGTGACCTTGAGCAAGGCACTTACCCTCTCTGCCAAACAAGGGGCTTGGGCTAGAGTCCATAACTGCTTAATAGGAGTTGTGATTTTTCATCCATCCATGTGCATTCCAGAAGCACTGTTTTTGGGATTCAGAAATGGCTTGGGAAGACAAAGAGGTCATTTGATTGGTTGTTGGTGTCTGTCCACATGCCCGGAGGAAGAAAGAGGTAGAACCCTGACTTAGATGAGCAATTCCTGCTACATGAGCATAATTTTTACCCTCCAGGATAGAGTAGCACCTAGGTACATTTGTCTAAGCCAGCTGTGCACCTGGGCAATCTCCTGCCCTTCTAGACCTTAATTTCACCAAACGTAGAAATGTTATTTGTCAGCTAGTAGGCGGCGACTCATGGTGACTTTATAGATACAAAAGGAACCGCTACTTGGTCCTGTGCTCTCTTGTGATCCTTCAAGCAGTTCGCTGGCTGATTTTTGGAAACTAGTTGGCCAGACCTTTTCCCTTCATCTGGTGAAGTCTGGGAGCTCTGCCGAAGCCTGTCCACGCGGGTTGATTGGCTGGCATTTGAAATGCCATTGGCATAACTTCCAGCATCACAGCAACAAGCAAGCCGACTGCACAAGGCACTGACGTGGTCAGAAAATGCAGCCAACCATCAGCCCTGGTGGCGTAGGGGGTTACAGGTGGAACCGCTAACCACATGCTCAGTGAGTTTGAGCCACCCGCTGCGCCGCGGCAGAGAGAGAAGGCTTTCTGCTGCAGTCAAGAGGGAGGCAGTTCTACTCTGCCCTGTACGGGCAGCTACGAATCAGCATCAACTAGATGGGTTAGTCAGTCACACCCCCACCCTCAGTCTCCCCTGGGGCACCTCCAAGTCAGACCAGTCCCATAAAACGCGGAGGCATTTCTTTGTTTGAAATGAACTTGTATGTCAAAGGAATCCAAGGCCTTGTCCGTTTTACTTTTCCACCTGTATAGCCAGTCAGATCAATGTTTAGATCTGATGGCAAGGAATCTGGAGGCTTTTTTTTTTCTCTTTGAAAAAAATTTCCTTTTTTTTTTTTTTTAAAGCCACTCAATCCGTTATTTAGGTTTGAGGGATAAGGAATCTGGGGGGATTTTGTTTGTTTTCATTTAGAGACATAATCTATATCTACAAACACACATCTATTACAGAGGTCATCTTGAGAAATGAAATCCACTAACTAAAACATTTCTGTTAAACCCTCTCTTCACCCCCCTCCTTGCCAATCCCTCCCCTCTCCGGGGGGCGGGGTGGGGGGGCGCTGATGGCAATTCAGATCCCCTAGTAGTGGGCAGAGATTATAAAGAGCCTGGAGCTGGCTACCCCGGCCACATTCCCACTTTCCACTCTCCTTCCAGGTGCCACTACAGCACACTGGCCTTCTCGCTGCTGGCCCACGTCCTGGCAGCCCACACGGCCCAGGGGGACTACCAGCAATGGGTGGCTGAGAATCTCTTGGAGCCCCTGGGGCTGGCCAACACGGGCTTCGACCTCACGCCCTCGGTGCGCGCCCGCCTGGCAGCGGGCTTCTACAGCAGCGGCCGGCCGGCACCGCTGTACGACCTGGGTTGGTACCGCCCGTCGGGCCAGATGTATTCCACCGCCGCTGACCTGGCCAAGCTGGCCAGGCTGCTGCTGGGCGGCGGCCCCCAGAGGCTCCTGCGGCCCGACGCGGCCCAGATGCTGCTGGCGCCGCTGCAGGCCTGCCCGGGTCCCTACTTCGCCACCGAGACGGGCACGCCGTGGGAGTTCCACGCGCAGCGGGGCTACCGCGTGGTGCGCAAGGACGGCGCCCTGGACGGCTACGCCGCCACCTTCTCCCTGGTGCCCCCGCTGCGCCTGGGCCTCGTGCTGCTGCTGGCCGGGCCGCGGCCGCCCGGGCCCGATCTGGTGACCCGGGCCTACGACGCGCTCCTGCCCGCCCTGGAGCGAGCCTTCCGCGAGGCGGAGCTCCGCCCGGCGCCGCCCGCCAGCGCGCGCCCCTTCGCCGGCTACTTCACCTTCGCCAACCGGACCTTCTACGAGGTGCGCGCCGGGCCCGCGGGCGAGCTGCGCCTCCGCCAGTTCGGGCCGCGCGTGGAGGCGCTGCTGCCGCCCGCCTTCCGCACGCTCTCCCTGCGCCACCTGCGCGGCCGCGTCTTCCAGCTGCACGTGGCCCGCGCGTTCCCCTGCGCGCTGCCGCTTGGGGACGCCTGGCTCTCGCTCGAGGCCCAGCACGGGCAGCTGGTCCGCTTCTACCCCCTCGACCCCTCCGGGCTGTCCCCCGGCTTCGACGTGCCGGGGCTCAACACCTACCGGGTGCTCAGGTTGCGGCACAAGCCCGCGTTCAAGACCCAGTGACCGGACCCCCTGGGGATCTCTGCGTCCCCGGCCGCCCGCCTCTGGACCCAGCCTGATGGACAGCCCGGAGCCGGCCAAGTGAAGAGGGTGGATCCACTCTGGCGGGGTCAGTTGACTGAGTCCGTTGAGGGGACTGTTCCATCTCCGTGAAGGAAGAAATAACTGTACAGTAATTTAGAGACGTGACTAGCGAGGTGTCGGAGCCCATTTGGGTTTGTGGAATCTAATAAAAATACAGACTTGCATTTTGTCTTCCTTTCATCAATATCATTAGCTAACATTTATAGAGAATGGAATGTACTTTACTAAGCACGGTGTCCTTTTCCAGGGACTGGTCTCTCGATTACTTGTCCAAATCAGGTGAGACAGGCTGGCCATCCTCAATTTAGGACTCATTCTGGCGGTGTTCCTTCCAAGGTCGATTTGTCTGTTCTTTTGGCGGTCCATCATTCAAATGCATCGATGATTCTTCTGCCTTCCTTGTTCAATGTCCACTGTGCACATGCATTTGAGGTGATTGAAAATCCCCTGGCTTGGGCCAGGTGCACCTTAGTCCTCAAAGTGACAGTCTTCCTCTTCAGCAGCTTTAAGAGGTTTTATGCAGATTTTCCAAATGCACGGTGTCATTTGCTCTCGACCGCTGCTTCCATAAGCATTGATGAAATCCATGACAACGTCAGTCTTTTCTCCATTGATCATGATGTTGCATAAGGGGTCCATGGTGAGGATTTTTTACACTGAGTTGTCATCCCTATTGAAGGCTACCTTCCCTGGTTGTCATCAACAAGTGCTTCAAGTCCTCCCTTTCAGCTGGGAGTTGCTCCACCTGCCTGCCTCAGGTGGGTAAGCCTTCCTCCAGTCCTGATGTCCTGTTTTCCACCGTAGAGTCCAGTCTCTTGGACTATTTGCTCAGACATTTAAAAATTAATTTTGTTACCGAGAACATACACAGTGGTTCTTGATTAAAAAAACCAAACAAACGTGAGCTTGAAATTTTATTTCTAAGTGAATCCTTCTGGACACAATCGGTTTAAAAGCAGAACTATTCTTGAGGGGGGAAGAACTGGAAGGTGGTGTTTAGCCCAGAAGGTTTCCTCAGTGCTTGAGAGGTTCCCCGGAGCCCCTTTTTGGAACTCTAGAACTTCAAGGAGTGGCATTTGAAGAGCACCCAGTCCCCCTCACTGGCCAGGGTGTAAGATGGGGGGTGTAAAATTTGCTTAAGTTCTGGGGGGGATAATGCAAACCAAGATCAGACCAAGGCTGATGGGAGCCAGACAGACCTCCATTCTCCAGCCCTCTTGCCATTTCTGACACCAGTCATCCTCCCACAGCATTCTCTGCTCCTGGACTTGAAAATCTGTGACAGTAGCCCCATGGATGCCAAGGGCAGGCATTGTAGTGAAGTGTTTCATGAAGGAGGCAACAGGGTGCAAGTCAGGACCTGTATCACCCGGTTGCAACTCAAGATCAGGACCAGGAAGCCTTCAGGCTGTCTCTCTTTTCTGGAGCGGGTCACCTCTCTCAGCTCCTGTTGGCCACGCAGGCCTCCTCTCTGCCCCCTGAGGGTAGGCTCCTCTAGGCCCTGCCCTCTGCCATCACTGGCCGTGCAGCTGGCTCTCCTGGGCCTCTGACCATCCTCAACAGACACCCCATGACTTGTGGACTAGTTCTTGTAGAGGCTTCTTGGCTTCCGCTTTCCTTCTTTCCTCTTCATTTTCCCTTCTGCTTCTCTGCACGCTCTTCTTATCTGACACCCCATTACGGAGTCTCACCAACCTTTCTGACCCCTCTCCTCTCCACTGCTCCCTAAGGCCACTGTGGTGTTGGAAAGACAGCCTGCCTCCTCCGCCCACCTCCGGGTCTTTGCATAGGCTGTTCTTCCCCCTCGGAGAGCCCTGACCCCTTGTCTCATCCCTGTTGACCATCTGACCTCCTTGACTGGTCTTGCCCAGCCTGTCCTGCCCTCTCCTTAATACCTGTAGGTTGCCTGTATAGATAGATAGATAGATAGGCAACTCCTTGTCAATTTTAAGGCATGACCCCCCCTTCTATCCCTATGTGTGTGTGTGTGTGTGTGTGTGTGTGACAAACTGACCAATACTCTCTAGATATGCCACCTACACTTCATTTGCATGATAGACTTGTGCATAGCCTTCAGCTTTCTCAGGAAATGCCAGTCAACCAGAACTACAGGAACAAGCAGTCCAGGGGGAAACTCCACAAGACTCCAGAGGAAGCTCCTGCTGTTTGCCCAGAGCACCAGGGCCCTGTGTGGTCCACTCCACCACTCGTGGGTGAAGAGCTGAGGGGCCCCTGCCCTTTGCTGTCCTCCAGCTTGCCCATGGCTACCTCCTCCTCCTCCATCTTGGGCTCTCGCTGGATGGAGTGCTCTGGTCTAAAGTCCGGTGCCCTCCCTGCCTGGCAGCCCAGAGCCCTGCTTGCTTCCTGGTCAGCGGGTAAGATGGTTGGCCATTGTTCTCTTTGATTGCATGAGGACTGCCAGTTCACAAAGCAGGAGCCCTGGTGATGCAGTGCTTGCACATTGGGCTGCTAACCTCAAGGTCAACAGTTCAAAGTCACCAGCTGCTCATGGGAGAAAGACTCAGAAACTCATAGGGGACAGTTATACCCTGTGCTACCCTATAGGTTCTTTGAGCCAAAATCGAGTTCACTTATCCCTGCTGCTCCCAGGTATAATCCCCGGGCTCACCCCACATGGCTCAGAGGAGGAAGGCAAATTGCTCGAGAAGGCAGAACCAGACAAAGATCCAGTCTTCTACCTATCTTCTCATGGTCAGGTCCTGGCCAGAACAAACACGCGGTCATCTGACAGTCCCCCTGGCCAGCTCTTGCCTGAGGGTTAGCGGTCACGGTATGCAGGGTTTCCCTGCAGTGACCCCAGTCATGGTGAGCTTTCGACTGAGCAGCCGGAGGAAGGCGATGCTTAGGATCCAAGGTGTGAGGCGGTCAGGGGGGTCCTTCCAGGGCTGGGGACAAGTGTGGGAGCCTTGGCCTCGGCTGAGTCAGACCATTTAAGGGAACGGAGAAGCCAAGAATGACTAGAGTGTTTAGATAATTGCCTTTACAATCTTGAGGGCAGGGATTATAAGCCCCATTTTCCTCAGAGAAGTAAGGTGACTTGTACTGGTTCGCAGGCTTATCATTAAGAACCCAACCCAGGTCTAATGGGAAGAGCTGAGCCAGGCACTCTGCACTCTAATCGCAGCGTACAGAGAACCCACGGTGGACCACAAGGTGCGCCACCTCCGGCTGTGCTGCCAGCCCGGAGTGGCCCTCACCTCTCCTCCGCTCAACGGCTCCTTCTTTGGCTCAGAGGCTTCTCCTGGTGCCCCCAGAGGATTAAGTGAAGGGGGTGGGGAGTGGGGAGGGGGGGGCATCCTGTATCTTGCTGTGGAGATAGAGGGATCAGGGGAAGGGAGAGGCCCTCACACGGGACCCAATGACCTCTCGGAGGTCTGGGAATCGAGGAAGGAAGCAGGCAGAAGAGTCCCATGTCAGAGTCCAGCAGAGGTGGGGATGTGCGACCTCAGTTGGGCCGTGTTCCAGCCAGACTTGAGTGGGTGAGGCACCCCTCTCTGTCAGTCTCAGTCTCCACCACTGTCAAAGGGGATAACTGCCCCGGGGTGAGCTGGAGCCAGCTCTCACCAGCTCACAAGAAGCCATTTGTTAGATCTTGGGGAATTTTGTGAGCCAGTTGTTCAACACTGCCATCCTTAAAAGATTCAAGCACATTAATGTATGATTTCATAAATGACTGTGGCCGTCACTAATCTGGAGTCAATTGGAGTGTAATCTGATTGGGAGTCTAGGGGTGGAGTCTAGCCTGTCAATCTGGAGATAGCCAATAAGACCTCTGTGTGGGCATGGCCTTCTCCTGAGAATTCTGGGAAATCTCTCCGTATTTCCCCCTTGGAGATGAGCAACTCACGACAGTCCCTTGGAGGCACTCTACTGACAAGACACAAGGCTGACTTCCTGTGGGACATCCCGGAGAAGCCACAGGGGCTTACCTGATGGAACCAGACCTCTGAAGTCAGAAAAGCCACACAAAGACTCCTGCCAGTGCTGAGATGCTTGAGAAGCCAGAGAGAGGCCCCTGCCACTGCTGAGAAGCTTACAACACAACCAGGGCTAAGGACTTTCTATTCACTGGCCTGTGATTTCCCTGGTGTCATTGCATGTGCTTCGTGAGTTTGAAGAGGGCTTATGGATTGGTATCAGACATGTAGGCTAATATTGGACTTATGATCTTGGATTGGATTGGGCTGTGATGTTTTCTTAATGTACAGTTGCTTTGGTATAGAAAACTCTTTTTTATACACTTAAGACTTTCTTTTTTTTTTCCACATAAGACTTTCTATGAATTTGTTTCTCTAGTCTACCCAGACTAACACAGTGACATTGAAATGAACTAATGAATCACCTCCTTTATTATTGTTAATGCACATCTGTATTTCCTATCCTGGTTGGGTCCCCTGCAGGGCAGAAATACTCTAGTGATATGTACTGGATCTTTCTTGCCTCCACTCTGCTTGAAATTGATGATGATGGAACTGTTCACGCCAGGGGAAATAGGCAGACATTGCAAATTAGGACTTAATTTGTTGTTTGCTTGATCGTCCAGATCAGTGGTTCTCAACCTTCCTAATGCCTCGACCCTTCATTACAGTTCTTCTTGTTGTGGTGACCCCCCAACCATAAGACCATAAAATTATCTTCACTGCTACTTCATAACTGTAAATTTACTACTGCTATGAATTGTAATATAGATATCCACAAGACAGGCTGTATTTTCATTGTTACAAAGTGAACATAATGAACATAATGAAAGCATAGTGATTCATCACAAAAACCGCATGTCATTATAGATTGTGACATAGTTATTTCTAGTGACAAATAAGTGAAATTTTGTCTTGAAGCATGGCATAGCCTGGGTAACAGTCTTCATGCCAGGTGCTCATATGTGGGTATATCTGCATGCGAGTGGACCCTCCTGGAGACGGATAGAGGAGCGGAGTCTCAGTTCCTAA
>PVJH01022203.1:0-37096 GCA_004026705.1 Nesogale talazaci | reverse complement strand
CCTAATGAAATTAAATGGATTATCACAAAGTACTATGAAAATCTGTACTCCAACAAGTTCAACAATCTGGAAGACTTGGACAAATACCTGGACAAACAATCTCTCCCTAGACTGTCCCAGATAGAGGTCAAAAAACTAAACAAAGCCATAAAAAGAGAAGAGATAGATATGGTTATCAAGAATTTACCAACAAAAAAAAACCTCCTGGGCCAGAGGGCTTCACTGGGGAATTCTATAAGGCTTTCAGGGAGGAGCTGGCACCAATCCTCCACAAAGTTTTCCAGAGTATAGAGAAGGACGGAAAACTCCCCAACTCATTTTATGAAGCCAGTATAACTTTGATACCCAAACAGGGAAGGGATCCCACAGGAATAGAGAACTATAGACCAATATCTTTAATGAACATAGATGAAAAAATCTTCAACAACATATTGGCCAATAGAATACAAAAATACATAAAAAGCATAATACATCAGGATCAGGTAGGATTCATCCCAGAGATGCAGGGATGGTTTAACATCCGTAAATCCATCAATATTATACATCATATTGATAAACTGAAGTACAAGAACCATATGATAATTTCTATCGATGCAGAGAAAGCATTTGATAACATCCAGCACCCTTTCCTAATCAAGACTCTCAGACAGATAGGAATAGAAGGACAGTTCCTCAAGTTAATACAAGCTATTTATGAGAAGCCAACAGCTAACATAATAGTCAATGGAGAAAAGACTAAATCAATCCCACTGAAGAAGGGGACTAGACAAGGATGCCCGTTATCCCCACTTCTATTCTATATAGTACTGGAGGTCTTAGCAATTAACATAAGACAACGGAAAGACATTCAAGGTATCCAAATGGGAGAGGAGGAGGTCAAGTTATCATTATTCGCTGATGACCTGATCCTGTACATCGCAAATCCCAAGAGCTCCACATCCAGAGTACTAACAGCGGTAGAGGAATATGGTAGAGTAGCAGGATACAAGATCAACAAACAGAAGTTGATCAGTCTGCTCTACACATCTGACAAGACCACAGAAGAGGAGATCAAGAAAGCAGTTCCATTCACAATAGCCAAGAATACATTGAAGTACCTAGGTATATACCTGCCAAAAAAAAAACAAAAGACCTATACAAGGAAAACTATAAAACCCTACTACAGGAAGCAAAAAGCGACCTCCACAAATGGAGGAACATCCCATGCTCATGGATTGGGAGACTCAATATAATAAAGATTTCTATCCTACCCAGGGCACTCTATAAGTTCAATGCTATCCCAATCCAAATACCAACAGCCTTCTTCAGAGAACTAGAAAAATTGACCACCAACTTCATATGGAGAGGGAAAAAGCCCAGAATTAGCAGGGATCTCCTCAAGGATAAGAACACAGTCGGAGGGTTGGCTTTACCTGACTTTCACACTTACTACAAAGCCACAGTGGTCAAAACAGCATGGTACTGGTATAATGACAGGTATATAGATCAATGGAAAAGAATAGAAAACCCAGAAATAAAACCAGTAGCATATAGACAACTGATTTTTGACAAGGGCCCCAAAAACATCAAGTGGGAGGGTGATGCTCTATTTAACAAATGGTGTTGGAGACAATGGAAATCTACGTGTAGGAAAATAAAACAGGATCTCTACCTCACCTCATGCACAAGAACAAACTTGAGGTGGATCACGGACCTGGAAGTAAAACCACAAACTATCAGGACCATTAGCAAGAGAGTCGGGGAAAATCTAAGAACCTTGACCCAGGGAATACAAAAGCTAACTGCAACAGGACAGGGTACACATTCAGGGGAACCTGAAATTGACAAATGGGACTTATTTAGAATAAAACACATGTGTACATTAGAGAGGCCATGGTGACATGAGAAGGCCATTGACCCATGACGGATAAGGACTGAGTGTGTGTCCTGACAACCTAAGACAGGCGGAGTTCCTGGGAGGATATTACTTGAAAAAATAAAAAAGGGGGACCTGTCAGGAGCCATCCAGCCCGGACATGCTTGACCTGGCCACAGGCCAGATATGCCTGAACTCTGTTGCAGTTTGTTGCCTGGGGTTTGTAGTTTGTTGCCTTTGTAACTGTAAACAGCCCTGGCCTCTGAAGCCTGACTTACAGCTGTGCTGCCATTCACTTGTTAATTTTGAAGATCACAATATGCTAATTGCCTAAGCTTGCTTGCCCTATAAAACTGGCTTACTTGTCCCAAATCAAAAAAAAAAAAAAAAAAGAACCCCACCCCACCCCAGAAAAGATGCAGCTACTGACACAACGTATGTATGTATGTATACATTATGATTAGAGCTGTATGAGTCCCCAATAAAATGATTTTTGAGGAGGAAAAAAATTAAATTTAAAAATTAAAAAAGAAAGAAAGAAAGAAGAGACTATCTATTCCCATAAATATTAATCCCTTGGACCCCCTTCTGATAGTAAGGACTCTCAATTTTACAAAATGCTATCCTTCTAGATGGTGATCAACTTCTGTGTTTCGATCATTTTTACTAACCCTTACTTCCTTCAAATCTAAGGATTTAGACTTGGAACCTTTAAAGGTATCTGAGTGGCACAGTTAAATGTCTATGTTAGTCCAGGTAGACTAAAGAAACAGATTCATAAGCACTCATATGCATATAAGGAAGAGGTTTATATACAACAGGAATGAAACATTGAGAAAGCATCCCAATCCAGTCCAGTCCAAGTCTGTAAATCCTATTTTAACCCATATGTCTGATATCAATCTATAGAATATTCTTTAGACTCGTGAAGTACATTCAATGATGCCAGGACAATCAAAAGCCAGTGGGTGCGGAGTCTTGTGTGTCCAGTGGTGGTAGAAGCATCTCAGTGCTGGCAGGGGTCTCAAGCATCTCAGCACTGGAAGGAGTTTCCACATAGCTTATCCAGACTCAGAGGTATGGATCCATCAGGGTAACCCCGGGTGGCTTCTTCTCTGGCTCCTCCAGATTCCAGAACTCAGGATTTATAAGCATGCTGTTATGTTGTCAGATGCACATCTTTAAGGTACTGAGTCTATAGTCTCTCACCTCCACAGGGGAAATACTGTGAGATTTCCCAGAATTCTCAGAGAAACCCATGCCCAAACAGAGGTCTCATTGGCTATCTCGAGATTCACAGGGCAGACTAAACCCCTACACTCCCAGTGCAGAAATTGACACAGATCAGTGACTGCCAGAGTGTTCAGCCCACAACAAGAAATTGCCCCCAAATTCTCAAAAATATCCTAGCCAGTAGAATTTAACAATGTGTCTTAAATAATACATCATGACGAAATGAAATTTATACCAGGTATGCTTAAATAGAAAGTAATTAGCATAATTTACCATATATATGAGAAGATAGCACTCAACCAATCATTCCAGTCAGTGTAGAAGTGTTTCAAAAATGTCAGCAGCCACTCCTGATAAAAAAATGATCATAAAGGTTAGAAAATAGAGAAAACCCTCAATATAATTAAGAGTTAATGTGCAAAAATTATTCTCAATAGAGAGATGCCGAAAGAATTCCTCTTTCAAATAATATTCAACTAAGGATACCCTTTGCACTTCTGTCTAGTATTGTCTTGAATATCCTAGTCAGGTATCCTAGTAAGGTAAGAAAAGAAAATAAGCAGAACCTAAATTAAAAAAAAAAGTAAAATCGTATCTAGTTACAGATGACATGATCCTACAGACAGAAATTCCCACAGTCTCAACAAGAAGCCTACTGGAACTTACAGAAGAATTCAACAAAGTGGCAGAACATAAGCTCAACATACAAAAATCAGTCATATTCTTTACACTAACAAAGAGAAGGCAAAAATTGAAATCAGAAAAAAATATTTATTTTTTAAATCATTTTATTGGGAGCTTATGCAACTCTTATCCCAAATCATACATCCATCTATGGTATTCAAAGCACATTAGTAGATCTCTTGACATAATCATTCTCAAAATATTTTCTTTCTACTAAAGCCCTTCATATTAAAGCTCTTCTCATTTTTCCTCTCCCCCCTCTCCCCACTCCCTCATGAACCTTTGATAATTTGTAAATTATTATTATTTTGCCATATCACATACTATATTATGTCTTCCTTCACACACTTCCCAGTTGTCCACACTCCAAGGTGGAGGTTATATGTAAATCCTGATAATCGGTTCCCCCTTTCTTCTCCACCTTCCCTCCACTCTTCCAGTATTATGGCTCTCACCACTGGTCCTGAAGGGTTCATCTGCCCTGGATTTCCCATGTTTCTAATTCCTCTCTTAACTCGAGAACATCCTCTAGTCCAGGTGGATTTGTAAGGTAGAATTGGGATCATAATAGTGTACAGGAGGAAGCATTTAAAAACTATAGGAAAGTTGCATGCTTCATCATTGTTACAGTGTATCCTGACTGGCTCCTCTCCTCCTTGTTAGCTTTCTAGAAGGATGCTGCTTCACTTATAGATGGACTTTGGGTCTCCAATCTGTACTCCTTCTCATTTGTAATGAGATAAATTTTAGCTCTTTGATGCCTGATACCCGATCCCTTCAACACGTCATGGTCACACAAGGTAGTGTGCTTTTTCTATGTGAGCTTTTTTGCTTCTGAGCTAGATGGCCTCTTGTTTAACTTCTTTTTTTTCTTAAAAATCATTTTATTGGGGACTCATACAGCTCTAATCATAACATATACATACATATATACATACATACATTCAAGCCTTTAAGAGCCCAGATGCTATATCTTCTGATAGTTGGGCACCATCAGCTTTCTTCACATTTTCTTTTGACCCATTTGTCTTCAATTATAAGATCAGGAAGGTGGGCAGGCAATGATATTATTTTTTGTTCTTTGATGCCTGAGCCCTTGTGGTCACACAGGCTGGTGTGCTTCTTCCATGTGGGCTTTGTTTCTTCTGAGCTAGATATCTGCTTGTTTATCTTCAAGCCTTTAAGACCCCAGACACTATATCTTTTGATGGCTAGGCACCACTTTTTCTGTGCACAGATTTGTCTTCAGTGCTCAGGTTGAGAAGGTGAACATCATGGAATGTCAATTTAATAGAACAAAGTGTTCTTGCATTGAAGAAGTACTTAGTGGAGGTCCAATGTCCATCTGCTGCCTTAACACTAACCCTGTAAGTGTATCCATTTAGATCTATTGCTTCCTCATCATATATAAATATATTTACCTACACACATTCCTGTTTTTAGATCTCTATAAATGCCCTTTGCCTACTATTTCTTTCCTCTATTCCTTTTACTTGCCTCTTGTTCCACTATCATGCTCCACCTTCATTTAGGTTTCAGTAATTTCCCTCAGTTACATTACTCTTGATCAGTCCCTATCAAGCCTCTGACACCTACCTTGCCATGGATTTTGGATCACTTGATGTCCCCTTTTTCCTAGGATTGTGAACACCACCCCCTTATCCTTACCTCACCCTCTCCCATGTCCCCCCAGAACCATCAGTCCCATTATTTTCTCCTCCAGACTGTTCATCTAGCTTATCTTATCTAGATAGACTTGCAGAAATAACACATACAAAATGCCAAGAGATCAAGAGATGAAATGACAAAAGAAAAAAAAAAACAATGATGACAACAACAAAAAAGCCAATGTCCAGAAAAGATATGTAAATAGCTAAATAAATAAAAATAATAATAATAAAAGAAAAACCTGTAACTAGTTCAAGGTCTGCTTTTTGACCTCTAGGAGTGTCCTGTGGTTGAGTCTCAGGGAATGTCACACTCTGGCCCCAAAGTATATCCTTGGCACTCTATATACTCTGCTGACCCTGCTGCTGGGCTGCACACCCTGAGTAGTTTGCCTTGATGTGGCCAGGTCAGACCAGGTGCAATCCAAACCTTGTGTCTCCATTGTTGTCTCATATAGGGCCCTGGAATACTGAGGGACATTGTGTTTCACAGTGGAGCCAGCATATGGTCCTCTCTGTGCATTGACTGCTGTCAGTGGGGAGATTGTTCTCAAGGTTTGGAGGGCCATGATGTACTCTCCTCTCTCTTCCTCCCCCTTCATTTGCTTTCATGTGCTCTGGTCAGACAGGTCCTTCTCCCTGTGCTGCAGCTTCAATTATGTCCTCTAAAGTAAATTCTTGTGGGAGGAGAGGTGGATGTCCACATAGGTGGGATTGGGGCTGGGCCCTCAGACCCCTCCACTGGCTCCCCACTCCATGCCATCATGCGGCATTCACATTCTGGAACACAGGGTTTAAGTTTGGTCCCTCTTTCCCTCTGGAGATATAAACAATACACTTCCTTGACTAGTTTTGTGCCCTGTTCCCTCACTAGACATTGCTACCTTCCCCTACCCACTCTCGTTTTAGTTAGCTACCAAATGCAGACCTGGATTTGCTCTGGCCCTGCCATGCTACCTGGGCCTCACCCAAGGAATTTCTGCATACAACAGCTTTTTCTTTATGCCCCCTTTGCACTTTTTAAGCATACCTCAGCAGACTCATGTTGTACATGTCCTTTTGTGCTTGGCTTACTTCACTTAGCATGATTTCCTTCAGATCTTCCCATGGGACAATATGCTTCATGCTGCCATCGCTGCTTTTCAGCAATGCACGATATCCCATGGTATGTATGTATCACGTCTTTTTAATCTATCCGTTAGTTGATGGGAATTTGGGTTGTTTCCAACTCCTTGCAATTGTGAACTGTGCCATAATGGGCATTGGGCCATGATGTCTGGCCCTGTTTTTTTCTTGCCTCTTCTGGGTACATGCCCATTAGGGGGACTGCAGGGTCTTTTGGTAGCTCAATTTACATCTGTTTTAGATATTGCCAAATTGATTTCCAAAGTGGTTGTACATACCTACAGGTTCACCAGTAGTGGGTGAGAATTTTTTTCTTCCCACGGCCCCTGCAACACGTGTTGCTTTCTGATTTTTTGAATTGGAATATCTCTGAGGGTGTTTGGGGGTATCGCATTGTTGTTTTAATTTGCATTTCTCTTATGGCTAATAACCAGGACCTTTTTCTCATGTTTATTGGCCATTCGGATTTCTGCCTTTGTGAAATTTCTTTTTGGGTCCTTTGGCCCCCTCTTCAGTGAGCAGTCAGTTTGTTGTTGTTGTTGTTGTTGTTTTGGAAGCTATCAGGGTGTTGTAGATTTTAGCAATAAGACCTTTGTCTGATGTGCCATTTCTAAAGATGTTTTCCCAGTCTGTGGTGAATTCTTTTGATGTGCACAGCTGATTTATATTCAGTATAATCCCCTTGTCAATTTGTGCCTCCTCTGTGTTTGTGCCCTTTCCTATTTCTGATAGCCTATGTGTTCCATGTGCCAAACTCCTCAGGTTGGTCCCAAGTCCTCCTACGTTGACTCTAATAGTTGGGAGTTTTACAATCACCCTTTGATCTGAGCTTCTCTGTTATACACATGAGAATGTCTTCAGATTTTTATCTCTAGTTAACCCAGACTAACACAGTGGCTATGTATCAGAATTTACCCAAATGTAATCTATCAGTAGTGTGTTTCTGAAACATCATCGATTTGGGGGTACTGAGCTTCACAGTTCATGTATGCAGCTTGATATACCAATAACTGTTTTCTAAAACATAATGTATCTACACAATCTTAAAATATTTTAAAGTTGCTTCCAATGATTGTTTCTTTTAAAACATAATGCAAGCTATGTATATATTTAATAACTTGACCATGCATGAATCATCCATTTTGTTCCATGCTGTATGATACCTACGAGCCATAGAGACATAATGGGCTGTGCATTTAGCTTCTAACCTCATAGTCAGCACTTTGAAATTACCATTTGCTGCTCAGGAATAAGAAGATGCTTTTAGGCCTGTAAAGTATTCTTGAAAACCTCAGGGACGGTTCTACCCTGTCTAATAGAGTTTCTGTGAGTCAGTATTGATGGAGAAAGTGAAATTTAAAATATGTTTTTGAGGATAGAATAACCCAAAATTCTTTGAAAGGTAGAACTCATTTTTCCTGATCCAATATCCTATCATGCAACCTAAATTATGAGAGCAGATGCAGTTGTAGACCATGACCAAGGACTGCCCTGGGGATGAGAAGTCAGGACATGTATGTCAAATTGTAGTCTTCTTTTGTACCTTGTGCTACAATTCACCATTAAAGTTCAAATGATAGAAGTGGGGGACCTTCAAGGACAGAATTTAGGTTGGGCCAGCTTTGGCACCTTGGTGCAGCTCATTTCCCTGTGAAGAAACAGGATGACTTTTGACAGACACTATATGTTTGCTCTGAGATTAGTAGGGGTTTATAACTCCCCATATTTGGTAGAAAAGTTCCTTCCAAAATTCGTTTTCAAGAATACAGGCATAATACAGATTCCAAAGGAATCTAGATTTCATCAGGATAGTTTTGAAAGGCAATTATGAAGAAAAGAGTTCAGATAAACCTACCTTATACACTTGCAACCTTCTACTGAAACGTACCTAGAAGATGAATCATATGAGGCTTAGCTGAAACATAGAAATGACACTTCATTGGCATGTGTCAATGTTTTTCATTGTGGGGGATTCTGGAGAGTGGAGATTTTTGTGGAGAGGGGATGATGTGGGACTGTCTTGAACAGTTTCTGTCCAGAATTAGTTACGTAGTTAGTGTGCAGGAGATAATTATGTTACAAAGTGCAATATGACAAATTAAAAATATTTTAAGGACTCTTGAAAACTTCATTATGGAAGTACTATTTCTGTACAGTGAGTTAAGAATGCCTCCTTCACACTTAATATTATTTTCTTACTGCATCAGGTTTCTACAGTAATTCATCCATAAGCTTCCCAGTACACATGGCAAACAAAAAAAATTCAGCCTCTGAAACTCAAAATAAATAGATAAGTTTAATACTTTTTTATTTTTCATCACAAAATACTACCAATTTGACCCACAATTTCCTCGTAGCACTTTTTAACTTCCTTATCCCTGAATGTGTGAATCACAGGAGTAAGCAGGGGAGTTACAACGGTATAAAACATGGCCACCATCTTGTTAAAGGAGAATAAAAATGGAGGTTGTGATACTCAAATATGCACAGAACAAAGAACAACACCACATCAGCGATGTGAGAACCACAAGTGGAAAGTGCTTTCTACCGACCCTCAGAGCTGTGAGTTCTCAATGAGAGTAAGACTACATAATAGGAATTAAGCAACCATCAAAAAAAGTTTATGATGCAAATAAATCCACTATTGACAACTAAGAAAAGGGCAAAGGCATGCGTGTCACTGCAGGCAAACTCCCAAATGGGAACAAAACATATATGAAATGATTGATGACATTGGGGCCAAATTAGGACAAATAAGAAGTATAGGAAATTAGTATTGTAGAATGCAAAAAGTCTCCAGTCCAGGCGACCGCCCTCTGGATGCCACAAAGCTTCCAGTTCATGATAGAGGGATAAAGCAAAGGCCTGAAAATAGACACATAGTGGTGAAAGGCCATGACAGAGAGCACAATAATTCTGCTTCAGCAAAGAGGAATTTGGCAAAGAGCTGGGCCATGCATGCCTCAAAGGAGATCATTTTTGCTTCATAGAGGGAGTCCACAATCATTTTCAGGATTATGACAGAGAAGAAGCATGCATCCAGGAAGGACAGGAAAGTCACAAAGAAGTACATGAGGAGAGCTGGGCTGCTTTTGATGGTCACAATAATTACCAAGTTGGGGCTGAGTCCCGGTGGCGTAGTGGTTGTTCGCGGGACTGCGGCCCACTGGGACAGAGGTTCAATTCCAGCAGTGGGGCTGGGACTCCTACTCCCACCACCGGAGAGCAGTGATGCCCCAAAAACCAAAAAATAAAAAAAATAATAATTACCAAGTTGTCCCCAACAGTGGCGATGTAGATGATCAAAATTGCAACAAGTATGAATTTCTGGACATTTGGACTCTGTGACAATCCTAAGAGGACAAACTCAGTGGCAAACCTTCGGTTTTGCATGATTTCAGAAGAAAGGGTGATGGCTGCCACACTAATCCAGTAGACACTGAAATGATGAGGAACTGAGTTTGTCACAAATCAGTATGTGGAATTAACATAGTCTTCAACAGGTCTGTGCATCCTATATGAAAGCTATTTTCAGTGCTTCTGTTATTGCTGAGCAGGAGAATTGGGCTGCTAACTGCAAGGTCGGCAGTTCAAGACCACCAGTCACTCTCCAGGTGAAAGGTAGGACTTTCTACTCCCATAAAGGGTTACAATCTCAGAAACTCCCAGGGGCACTTCTACCTTGCCTTGTTAGATCACTTTCTGTTGGCACTGACTTGATGGCACTGAAAGATTCTTGTTGAGAACAAAAATTTAAGGATTTATTGAATATAGTAGTGAAATGTCAAGAAGAATGGAGGTTAAAATTTTTAAGTTAAAGTTTCAATATGGTAGATAGAAAACATTCATGTGTGGTAAGGATGAAAAATAATTCTCATCTTAGATAACATCTCTGATTAGCTATTAATGGTCACCTAAGGAGAATTATTGAGATTGATCTGGAACATAGCCAAGCTCTGAAGAAAAGAAATCTGCACTGCATTAGTTAGATCTCCCTGTGGCATAACATGGGAACCAGGATGACTTGATTGGCAATGGATCTCTCATCGGCAGACTTCCTTCTCTATAAATGAGAGAAGAGATAGCATACAGTTCAACAGACAATTGGAAATTATATGTATCCCTCACAAAAATTACCATACAAATTTGAGATAATGCTTATCATCCATGTAGGAAATAAAGATCTATGGAAAACTGACTAGCTCTATGTTTAGCAAGTAATAAAATCACATGAAATGTCCAGTCGCTTGTATTTTAATTGTTTTAAACAAGAAAACAGAAGCTGGCAAAAAATCATACTTCTTCAGAGAGTTGGACTGGTGACTTAATAAAGTAATGCAAGGAAAGCAATTGCCCAATGCCTAGTGTCTCGAATATAATCCACAGTAATCAGCCCTACTTTATTAGGATAGGTGCTTTGAGAGATTAAGGCCAAAAAAGTGGATGTGAGATTTCCTGGTGCCCTTCCACTGAATTTATAAGGAAAAGGTGAGAATTTGTATTTTCTATGGAAGACTTTCAAGTAATAATGACCTTTCAACTATCTCTATACAATTTTCTAGGTTAAAACTTTTTATTTCTTTGTATATGCATAATAATATGCCTCACAGAAACAAGCATCAAATAATTTATAACCATAATTCAATGGTCCAAAATATATGTACAGATCTTATATGACAAAAGCTATATAGGCAAGGAATATAACTAATACAAAATAAGGTTTTTAATACCAATTGCTTACACAGGGTGAGCCAAAATGATCAGGCAAATTTCCTCAAGCTCTGTAAATTTCAAAATTATATCATTTTATTATAAAAGTAGTTCATATAGTTAAAATAGTTAAAATAATTCAAAAATATAGTTAGAAAATAGTTCAAAAATAATCCTCTCAAGATTATAATCAGGTTCAATTTCAAAAATGTGAAAATGTTGCCTGTGATACAAAAATATATCAGACAAGGTACTAGAATCAAAAATGTAAAGAAAACAGCTACACCTCAGAACAAAAAGATGATACAATTTTAAAAGGGCAGAGGTCATGTAAAGAGACTTCCATAAAGAAGACATTCAGGAGGTCAAAAAGAAATCCTCTTAATTATAGCCATTAAAAAGCTCCCTGTCATTGAGTCCATTTTGACTCACAGACACCCTTAGGACAGCATAAAAATGTCCCTGTGGCTTTCAGAAAAGTTTTTTCTTTCTCCTGCAGGGTGCACAGAGATTTTGAACTACTGACCTGTGGTTAGCAGACCAATTCATAACCACTAAGCCATCAGGGAACCTTGGGATGAAAATCAAAACAACAGTCAGCTATAATCTCACAGTAATAACAGCAAAGTTATTTGAAAGCAAAGCAGGAGATCCTGGTGAGGATTGGAGACTGGATCCCACACACATTGCTGTTGGCACTAAACATGGTGTCATGGCTGAAGGAAATATACAATAAGAGGGAGAGCAAAGCAAAATGATCAAGTCCACGGGAACAACTGGGAAGAGCACAAAAGTTAAAAGCAATAGAGATAAACAGGATGAAACATGCCCACTCCCTGTGGTGGAGTATATGGTAATTCATGAAAGCATTAGACAGCAGAGTAAAGCTTCTCCATAGGATCTATCAGGATGCAGTATTTCCTGGAGCAGCAGTTTTATCTTTTTCACACAGAGTTGCTGGTGGGTTTGACCTGCTGTCATGGTGATTAGTAACTCACTGCCCAAGCTACTGTGTCAGAAACAGTCCTGAAATATTAGTAAGAACAATAACTGATTGAACGTATTAATAAGCACACAAGAAAAGTGGTGAGTAGGACTAAAACCATAAATACACCAAGCTTTGACAGAGATATCTATGTATGTGTATTTTCATAATCTGTAAATATTTCCATAAAAATAGTAAAGCATAAAGGGAGCAAAGATATGACAACTTCCTAACTGTTCCCATCACTTTGTGGGAATGAGTTCCTGGGTCTGAAGATGTTTGACCACAGTCTTGTGGGATATTGGACTCAATTGCCACCACGGAATTCTAAAAGGAAGTGTTCTACATTGTATTTTGGTGGTTATCAAATGAGCTCTTAAAAACTTATGAGTGCAATGTAGGGTGCAACTATTGGTTCCTTTCATTCATTGCAAAGAAGAGTGAAGAAAGAAAAATATGTATAAAAGCACATATCATAATGAAAGAGAACACCTTTTTGTCAATTCACTGGAGGAAGCACATAGTACTTCCAAAGACTCACGTTAGAAGCATTTGGGACACCTCGAAAGCCAAACAAAATCCTCCAATGAGATAAATAAGATATACAAGTCTGAGAATGAAAACTAGGCCTACAAGTTACTGTAAGCCCCACATTATTTGAATTCCAATGCATGTAGGGAGAGCTACTTTGAACATTGATAAATATGTGTGTCAGCCAAGTGAAAGAGCCTACAGCAAAGATCCTGGAAGGTGGGTGGGGACAGAGGTCATGGAGAAACCCAGAAATCCCTAGTGAAACACCAGAAGGTATTGAGCCCGAAATTTCAAACAGATCTGAAAGAAGATGAAACCCTTTGAAGACTCAAGAATCACCAGCACAGGGGGTCCAGGGAGGAAGCTACTAATAACATCAGTGCAGAAAGTGGATACAGGATGAGATAAAAAAGAAGCAGGAGAGAACTGGCTCAAGTGATAGCTCCTTGAGGGCCCTCTGCTGAGGTTCCTCTCCTCCCAGAGCCTCCCAACACTGAAGGGATCACGATTTCCCAGCTTCAGTCCTACAAAGTGATTTTAGGAGATTCAACAATGAACAAAAGGCAAGACCACTGACATGTTATCACTCGCACTCTCACATTCTGTGATCCTGGTTACTCGGTGCATTAGAATGCTTTAATTTAGATGAGTAGCCGCTACCTAGTCACGCTTGTCTATTCTGTTTTGTCTATCTTTCCCACTCTGAAACGAAGTCTAATTACACCATCTATTTGCTCCCACAGTTACTAAGATTGTGTATGTGGGAAACTAGAACAAAAGGTCGAACACATTTCAAAACCAAGGATGCAAAGTAAACAATGGTAATACTGCTGAAATTGTAATGAGACTTTTTTCCATTCCTGCAATCGGTCTGGAAAATTTAATAGTAAACACGATCCAACTCTTAAAAAAACTATTTTACATGTGAAATGAGGTAGAAGAAATTTCATAACATGAGCTGATATGTGTCATTTTTAGCAATAAATTTTAGAAAAACCCACATATTCAGTAATAGTATTATATTTTGGTCAGACTACTTAAAATTAATGCTGTGTGTAACATGATAAATAATGAAATAAATAAAAGAAAATGAAACATTTTTACTATATGTTAAATAGGGCCATTTTAAACAACTTAAAACACTTACCCCCTTATCAAGATACTTTATTGGGGCTGAGTCCCGGTGGTGTAAGTGGTTGAGTGTGGAACTGTAGCCAGCTGGCTTGGTGGTTCGAATCCAGCAGTGGCTCTCAGGAGCAGCGCCGGGTAGCTCCCACGACCACCAGAGGACAGTGATGCCCCCCCCCCCCAAAAGATACTTTGTCATAATTTTTATGTCTAGAAAGGAACATAGGACATGAGTAGATATTTTTGTCTTTTTAAATATGTACCTTTACTTAATCACATAGATAATTAAAATTTTATTTTTAATCAAGGTAAATCTCACATTACCATATATCCCATCAGCTAACCAGTACAGAAAATAAGGTGGACTCTGGGTATCATTTTATTATTTATCCATACATAACACATACTGGATTAGTACAGTAATCCATAAATACTGGACTAATACAATAAATAGAATAATCATAATAACATTATATTAGTGAGACTCTTAATTAAGACTTAAAATTATTGTAAACTTTCTATAAGTGGACTGAGCCCCGGTGGCGTAGAGGTTGTGCGCAGGACTGCGGCCCATTGAGTTGGAGGTTCAAATCCAGCAGCGCTCTCCAGGAGCAAGGCTGGGCCTCCTACTCCCACCACCAGGGAGCAGTGGTTTCCCCCCACCCCCAAAAAAACCTTTCTATAAGTAGCCCTACCATAAGATCAAACCTTATCCAGACCAGGTTATCCCTCATATCAATTTTAAATATTTATCTCTATCTTAAAACAAAGCTATTTCCATAT
Source organism: Nesogale talazaci (assembly GCA_004026705.1). Lineage (NCBI taxonomy): Eukaryota > Metazoa > Chordata > Mammalia > Afrosoricida > Tenrecidae > Nesogale > Nesogale talazaci. Next base: position 22,392 of record PVJH01022203.1, on the reverse strand, counting down.
TTCTCCTAGGATATCCCATGGTTTTCACTTACTTGATAGCCTTATTGTTCACCAAAGATTGCTGAGGGGCTCTTCAAGGTCAGCTTTGAACTGTAGTCTCTGGAGTATCATTGGGACTGTGACTTGGGCACTTGCTTCATTATACATAACTACCACTACCCTTGTCTAGTTCTTTCCTCTCTTTTAATAAGAAGTACCAAACCCCATACTAATGCCCATAGTTATGCAGTTAGCAGTGAGGTTGTCATTGTAAATAGAGTTTTTATAATTCTCTCTCAAGCAATAAAAGTATTATTGTATATTCAAGAATAACATATACATTTATGTAAACACCATCATAGCTGCTGATATATATGTATTTCAAATATATATCAATGTTTATAAATAAATATACTATTATCAATTAAAAGACTACATTAAAACCCCAATTCTTTTTTGGGGGGCATTACTGCCCTCTGGTGGTGGAAGTAAGAAGAGCCTTTGCTCCTGTGGAGCCACTGCTGGAATTGAACCTCCATCCCAGTGGGCCACAGTCCCACGCACAACCACTAAAAACTCCAATTTTAATTATCATTCATATTTACTCCAAGTCCATTGCATTTTGGATGCAAGAATTTTGATAACTCTTCATTTTAGCAATATTTATTCTGTATCTATTTACCTAAACATAATCCCTTCCTAACAATCTGGAAACTCACTTCATTTGCAGATGTTTTCCTTTATCTTAACATGATTCTACATTTTTCTCAAACTCTTCACCCTTGCTATTTCTGGAATTAAAAAGGAAATAAAAACCTCAATCTAATGACTACAGCAATGTGCTACAACAAGCAAATGTGAAGATGGGCAGCTTCTGGTGTGCACAGGGTCAATATCAGCCAGAACCTAGTCAATGGTGCCTACCAGCAGCACCATTTCTACCTATATCTTTCCTAAGAGATACTTGTTTGTGCTTCCCTTGTTCAGGTTTTATAGCTCACTTCAGAAGAGAGACAAAGGGCACACCTATGAACAAAATAGCTGTTCAGAGATTCAATCATTTAAATGTTATTGAGTAATTCTGAGATGACAGCAACCTCATGCCATCTATAGTAACTACTGTACTTCGTGGAAGTTTCAGTCAGAATACTGAATTCTGTGACTTAAATGATGCACACTTCCTTACTCTTTATGTTTTGCCCTGTGATACTTATTAGGATATTAGGTTATCTTACACTCAGAAATTCTGTAAATTATAAAGCATCACTGAAGGGACCATGTCTCTATATCGGTGTTCTTTAGATCATCAGAAAATCCCACATTTAATATAAAACAATATGATGGGAAAATCCGAAAGGAGTAAATGATGATTGAAAAGATAGTGAGAAAGAATAACTAAATTGCTAGATAGAAAGGTAGGACAAAATATATAGTTGTCACATTCCTAAGTTATTTGGATTTTATTGGAAACTGCAATAGTATTAGACTATGTAATAAGTACTCCCTACCAGAAAAGCATTTTAATACCTGGTACCTATGGGTATTTAGTTTGTATTGTGTCATATATTTACACAAACCTAGCCAATATCATTATCCCCTTTAACGAAGAGGCATCTGAAAACAAGAAGAGTGATGCTTTCATTTCTCTTATGTTAAATAACAAAATTCTCTGCATGCTGAGATGGATAACATATGTTCTTACTAAATATAAAAGCAGAGACCTAGGATAAGACACAGCATTAATTTATGAGTATGTAAAGTTGAGGTACCAATGAATAACATATTTTATACATAAATGTGCAAACAAGTAGAGATTTACCCAAATGTCTTTTTTTATGCCAATTTTTGCTATCCCTTCACTTTGATACTAAAATATTGACAATTTCTGTCCTTTCATAAGTCAATTCTATGGTTAACCTATTCAACTAATCAAATGGTTGAAAGTTCAAGTCCAAACCAGAGCACTTCAGAAGACAAGCATGTATATCCATATACAAAAATATAAGTCTTTGAAAAGCTTACTGAGTCCTACTTTGACACATGAGTTCCTGGTGGTTCAAAATGCACTTCACAGGGAGAATTTTGTTTTTACTAAATAAGAAAAATATCTCCTGTCATTTTGTTTAAAACAACGTATGGTAGACATTTCTGCTCTGATGGAATAATAACACTGTGATAGAAGTTTTAGGGAAATCATTGAGCCGGCCAATCAAGCCACTTCAGAAAGCTTCAAAAGTAAATACTGTAATTACTAAAGAGGTTATTGATATCTCACAGAAGATGCAAAATCAAAATAAACCAACAGACAAGCGAAGGCTCAGAAACATCTTCAAGTCTGTCACGTTTGGAATTAAAGAATTGAATTGTTTTCTTTTTATTAATATTTCAGATGTTTGCCCTAACAAAAGAACTGTCCTGTGTGGACCACATGACTTGTGATTCATGGACACAAATCCCCAGAGAACTGTCTAGCACATAGTATGGAAACTACACAAGGACTGAATGATCTCTATAGGTACCAGATAGAAGAAAATTAAGGGTAAAAGATATCACACACACACACACACACACACACACACACACACTCCCAGCATGCTCATGGTAGCACTTCATCAGAACATGGACAAAAGAGAGCTAATAAGTGCCCACCCACATGGCCCAAAGATCATCAGTGATGAGGGTTTATCATTTTTAATCCAGAGCCCTGAAATTCTATTCTGTCATATAAACATGCCATGCCAACACCATTCTAATAAAGCAATTTAATGTACTCTTGGGGGAAATTAAAGATCCAATCTGCAGATGTCATTATCTTACTAGACAACCTAACTGAAGATAGGCTGTTGGACCTAGGAAAAAGGATACATTTATTGGAGCTGCATAAAATATCTTGGAGTTGCATAAAAGTTCTTGGGCACCTCTGCTTGAGAACATGGATGGGATAGAATATGAAAAAGCAAGTAGAAAGTATAAATTGGCAGAGTCCAGCAGTCTGATCCAAATTGGTGGGCTAACCTTTGAGAGGCAATATCAACTTACCAATACCAGGAAAGAGAACATAGAAACTTTTGCATACATCTCTCTAAACTGTGGATGTGTAAGGGCAGTGTTCTGCTTCCTTGGGTTGATGGTATTGCTGTGCAAAATATCATGTATTTATTTATCTATGAACATAAAATGAAATTATAAACCACCTGTTCCAAACTAGAGGATGAAACAGTGTTCCAGACATCAAAAAGAGCTTCATGGCAAGATCTAGTCTTAGGATTTGGTAAACAAGAGAAAACGAGAGGAGCCATAGAGACTAGTTAGTCATAGAAACAAGTTCAGAGAGATGATTGAGAAGCAAGATTACTGCTGCTTGAACTTTAACAGTGATCAGTACTAACATTTACCCTGAGTAACAGAGAGAGCCATTGCCATTAAAATAGACTAAAGCCATGATATGTTCTAACTTAAGAGCTTAAATAACAATTTTAGCTAATGTGCTAACAATCTGTAATTGAGTCAAAGGATAAATAGGCAAACAGGGACACTAGGTCATTGCAATATCGGAATTATGTGACAGCTCTGAAAATGACAATAAGCTCTTTTATTTGGGATATTTGAAAAAAATTAAGGCAACAGGACAATGACTATATGATATGAGCAAATCAAGGAGACAAAATGTACCATCAGTAAAGATAGAGGGCTACATGAACTGAGTCTGTTTGGGAGACTTGTTTTGAGGTTATACCAAAGCACAGCACTCCTCTCAGGGAGGGTTTTCTTCATCAACTGAGAGTGCAGTTTAAGGAGGAAGGCACATGGAGCATTAAGGGAGGAAGGAGACAGCCACATAGCCAGATCAGTCAAACAATCCTGGAGATCAATGGGTGGTAGACATTTCAGCCAGGTTGCCTTCACCTCCTTGAGTCTGTTTTTGGATATAAATAGAACCAGAAATATAGATTTTGACTCATTGTTTGTCATTCCATGAGGAATCAAAAGGAAGCAGTTGGGTCCCCAGACCTCATACTCAAAGAAATCTGGACTGTAGAAATTAATTTAGTAATGCTGGGTTACATGTTGGAATTCGAATTTCAAAGTCAGTGTTTCAAACCCATAAGTCACTCAATAGAAGGAAAATGAGGCTACTCTTCCCTTGAAGATTTGCTATCTTAGAAACTCTCAAAATGGTTGTTATGAGGTAGACTCAATGCAACAGCAGGTTGTTTTTGTTTGTTTGTGTCTTCTATTAGCCATATAAACAGTATATATGAAGAGGGAGAGATCAAGTAGGATATATGATATCAAGAGACTTAAGATGGGATTTATGCAATTGGTGTTAAGTTTAATGATGCAGAGTCCGTAGTGGTCTATTTTTAACCAAAGCATTTTATCAGGAGCTAATTCAGACATTATATCCTTCCATAGTTCCATCACACAAGTAGTATTGTACAATTTTTATCAAAATCAATTTCAAAACAATTTCTTCCTTCTTAACTCTTTGATATCAGCTCTCAATACTGATCCCTAGAAGAAAAATTTAATGAACATTAATGCCCAAGAGAAGTGTGACATGCAAGTGGCTTCTGATCTCCAATATCAGGAGGAGGAAAAACCATCATCCGGTGTCATCCAGCCCAGGTCAGTTCCCGTTGTGTTGAGGTGAGCATGGCCCACTCTCCAGCATTCTGAGATCAGACATGCTCTGCACCTCTAAGCAATTTTGGTACCATCTACTCCTTCCCATAGAACTCTATACTTGCCAGCTGCATTCAATAATTCATTATAATGGGCACAAGGAACTCACAGGAGATTTTTCAAAATTATGGTATTTAACAAAGAAGCTAACTGATTCTAATTAAGGTGAGAAATGACTAGGATGTAGTTATTCAATTAGGACAGCATCTTCTCTTATGTGCACTCAGGTGGGTCTCCCTAGCTTTCAGTTTCTTAGTCTGACTTGTGCCTGGTAAAGTTATAAAGCTCTTTGGGGTCTGCCAATAAATTCCCAAAAGACATACCACTCTGCCATAAGTCTCAATTCAAAGGCACTCAGCTCTAAGGTCGACAGGCCAGGAGACTTAGCTCCCCAAATGGAGTGCATGGAAGGCACTTCATAATACATGTTTTAATTACTCCATAGGCCTGCCTTAGGAAGTCATCAGGCCTTCTTCAGGAAGTCTCAGGCTCTGGATTTTGGTTCTGTTGCTGCCACTGGCCTGTGTAGTCCTGCTGTTCCCTTAGCTCTCTACTAGATGAGGGAGGTTCAATGCACAGGGACCTGAGGGTCCAAAAGATGCTCTCCACAGTTCGAATCTGACACATTCAGAGTCACCCATGAGGTGGAATTGACTACAAAGCAACTGCTCAGGTGGCTGGGAGGATTTGAAACACAGAGTTTACAGGGAGAAGGAATGAACACAACCCTTACCCTAATAGGGATAACAGTCACGGGGACAAAGCAGATATATTTATTTATAAAGTAAGTATAGCTCTTAAGATTATAAAGGAACAACAAGGTATAAATATGAAGATGATAACTGAGAAAATTAGTGCAGGAAAGTTTCAGCAGAAAGAGGGGTGAAATTAAAACGTTTTGACTTGAGTTGCCCAAAAAGGGAACCCAAGAAAGAAAGAAAAGAAAGAAGTGACTGAAGTCCTGTGAAAAAGAGAGTGGAATAAAAATGCATTGGGAAGTAGGCAGCATTGTTTTAGCCAAAAACACTATAATACCTAGAGTAGATTTGTATGTTTAGAAGATGCTTCCAAGCATTGTGTAAGCAAGAGATTGAAGTGAAAGAAATGGTGAGATCTCACCTGTAGAGATTTAAAAAAAATAAAACTGTTCCTGACATGGAAGCTAGTGTCCACCCACAATTTTTTGTCTTAGCCAAAGTTTCTTCATGGCATTTTTCACCTCTGCATTCCTCAGGCTGTAAATCAAGGGATTTAGCATGGGTGCAACAATGGTAAAGGACACAGCCATTGCCTTGTCTATGGGGTGCACAGACACAGGTCTTGTGTACAAGAAAATGCAAGGCACAAAGAACAAGATGACCACCATGAGGTGGGAGCCACAGGTAGAGAAGGCTTTGCGCCGCCCTTCAGAGCTACAAGTCTTCAGAGAGCATAGAATAACCATGTAGGAGACAATGAGGATGAAGAAAATGGTGACACACATCACCCCAGTGTTGAGGATGACCAACGGGAGCAAGAAGTGGGTGTCCATGCAGGCCAGTTTCAGCAATGGAAATAAGTCACACATAAAGTGGTCAATGATATTGGGACCGCAGAAAGGTATTTGGTACATGATGAGAAGCTGTATTGTTGCGTGCACTGAACCTCCGGCCCAGGCCACTCCCAGCAAAAGGCAGCAAACTCGAGGACTCATGATGGTCATGTAGTGCAGGGGCTTACAGATGGCCACATAGCGGTCATAGGCCATCACAATGAGAAGGATGATCCCCATTCCACCAAAGAAATGTTCTGTGAAGAGCTGGGTCATGCAACCTTCGACGGAGATGGTAGTGCTCTCCGAGAGAGAGTCCGCAATCAACTTAGGGGCGATGACTGAAGAATAGGTGGCATCCATGAGGGCCAAGGAAGTCAGGAAAAAGTACATAGGTGACCTCAGACTCCGACTTGCAGTCATAGTTACCGCAATGAGTAGGTTTCCAAACACGGTGATTATATACATGACTAGAAACATAGCAGATAATATCTTTCGTAGCCCTGGGTTCTTTGTAATGCCCAAAAGAATGAATTCAGTCACGTTGTTTTGCTTCTCCATTTATAATGGACTAAAGTGAGCACATAGCTCTGAGCTAGAAAATCTGCAAGGCAAGTTTTTATAGTAAAAATATTTTCATATCATTAATTCAAGGACATCCATCACATCATACATGTTGGATAACCACTTATATTTCTTACCAAATTTCCCATACCTATAAATAAAAACTCATTGCCTCCTAATGATTCTTTTCCCTGCCTCCTGACCTGATAACCACTATTCAATCCCAAATACCTAAACATTTGACTATTTTTGTTATTTCATATTAGTCAAAGGGTATGTAGCATGATGAGTGTGTAAAATTTTAATTGGCAATTAGTCATAAGTGGCAATTGGTCATAAGTTCGATATTAGCCCATACACCTGATACCAGTCTATAATGTCTCCTTCTGACTCACGAAGTCACAGATAAGTGGGTGCAGAATCCCGGCGCTGGCAAGGGTCCACCATGGCTCCTCGCTTCCAGGGTTCAGGGTTCATCGACAGCATCCAGTGGTGGCAGAAGCAACTCATCACTAGCAGGGGTCTCCATATGGCCTCTCCAGCTTCAGAAGTCTGGCTCCATCAGTGAAAAGCCATGTGGCTTCTCCGCCGGCTCCTCCAGCTTCTTGGACGCTGCCATCTTGTCTTGTCCGTGATTCATCGTCTCTGAGACTAACTCCCAACACCTGGGGAAGATAGCTTCTCATCTTCATGAGGAAAATATTGCGAGATTTCCCAGAAGCCTCAGGAGAAAGCCATGCCCACATAGAGGCCTCGTGGACTACTCAATGGCTATCTCCAGATTAACAGAGTAGACTCCACCCCAAATTTCAATCATAAAATTACCACATACCTCATTCTTTACTCCTTGGTAGCCAAACAAAAATGTCAGTCTTCATTCATTACTAGCAATACTCAGAACTTCAGAAATGTATTTATTAATTTTCACTCATGTATTTCTCATATTTATTGGGCACCTAAAATGTACTAGTTGAAAAGCCTACCATCAAGGACTCTCTGTTTATTAAGGCCCATTCTATGCTTCTATCTACCTTTAATCATTTTCAAACCAATTCGGTTGCTGGTTTTTATATGACTATTGTTTGTCACTTTTTTTTTTATGAACCATTTTTTGCTCAATAGCATTATATACAACTGAATAAAACACTTCTTGGTATGATACCATCTACACAACCATTACTGTTTGAGTCCATTGTTTCGACAACCATGTCAATTCATCTTGCTGAGGAGATTTCTCTTCTTGGCTGACCTTCTAGTTTTCCAATCTTGAAGTCCTGTTTTTTTATGAGACTGGGCCCTTCTGCAAATAAGTGAAAAGTGCATGATACAATGCCTCATCATTCTCACTCTATGGAACATTCTTGATGATTTGTTCATTCTTATTCCAGTCCACAGTGTAGTCTATACTCTCTATGCCAACATCATAGTTCAAATGCACCAACTCTTCTTCAGTCTTCATCATCCAATTTCCACATACACGTGAAGTAATGGGAAATATTAAGACTTGAATCAGGCACACATTTATTTCTTTTTTTGGGGGGGGGGCATCACTGACCTCTGGTGGGAGTGAGAGGCCCAGCCTTGCTCCTGGAGAGCTGCTGCTGGATTTGAACCCCCACGCCAGTGGCCTGCAGTCCTGCACTCAACCGCTATGCCACTGGGGCTCAGCCCAGGCACATATTATTTCTTAAGGAAACATCTTTTTAAAATGTTAAAGAGGTCTTTCAAAGCAGATTTGTCCTTTGCAATTGGTAAATTTGTTTGATTTCTTGACTGCTATTTCCATCAGACTTCATCCTGGATCCAGGTAAAATGAAATTCTCGACAATTCCTGCTTCTTTGTCGATAATGTTGTTCATTAGCCCAATTAATATCATCGCATGTTGTTAACTTTACTTAATGAAGGATCACCTTGTCTGAGACAGTGGGATATTCTGTGAGATATTTTCCTCATTTTACAGAGAAGATCATGAAATTTAGAGAATTGATGTAAAATGACCACAAACTCACAAGGATAGTAAATATTGAAGTAAAATGAAATAAAATGAAAATCCATTTTTTTATCTCAAAATCAATTCCATGAACAAACTGCACTTATTTTATGCTATGAACAATTTTAATATGTATGAAACACTATTTCAACATATAACTTTATTTTGCTAACAATGCAGTGAGATACATGTATTATTCCTAATCCCATTAAGACAATTCTACAGTAAATAACATGCTCTAATAATGTGCACCAATTAACTAACCCAGGACCTTTATATTACCAATTTCACATTGTTTCCAATAATTGTTCTCATAAGCCAATTATAAAGAGTAAAATTTTAATTACTTTTCTCCATTCCAGAAAGAACCTGATTCAAAGTTAATTGACACAGCCCTTGCAAATAGATAAAATTCTATTATTCACTCTCTTCTTTCTTAGAAAGGGGTTCTCCCTGTTAGAACAAAAGTTTCTAAAGAATATTCAAGATCTCAATAAGTTAACTCATATGATTATTATTTACTATATGCCAACCAGATGCTAGGAATATATTAACTCACTTTCCTCCATGTTCTTGGGATAGGCACTGTCAGAAATCCTATCCCTGTTGAGGATGAGGAAATATACTCTTTTGTTTGTTTGTTTGCTTGTTTTGGGGGGGCATCACTACCCTCTGGTGGTTAGAGTAGGAGACCCAGTCTTTGCTCCTGTGGAGCTGGAATTGAACCTCCATCCCAGTGGGCCACAGTCCCGGGAACAACCGCTACACCACCGGGGCTCAACCGGCAATATACTCTTAAAGACAGCATGTAATCGAACATGAGCAGAGATTTAGGAATCCATATAATCTTTTTTCTTTTATTTTTCACAGCAGATGTGCTTAACTATTCCTTGCCATCAACAAAGATGAGAATCTTTGACTCTACTAGCTAGATGTAATTACTTCTGCAGGAAAGATAAAATGATATGGTCAGAACAATGACTCATTCAAAAGGAAGAAAAATTCCCTTTACTTGGGATACTTGAGCAAAGGCTGTTCCTTGACTGGGTCACAGAAGACATTGCCAACAAGGCTTTGTCGAGGCTCCCTCTGTTATCATTTTTTTAATGAGAATTTAGTGACCTTGCTTTTTTAGAAGTTCTGTACCCTAAGCATATTCACCCTCAATAAAGGCTGTGTAAGGGACTATTTCTGCCAGGAAGCCATGCTAATTCTTATCAACTTTCTTGAAAGAGGAGAACTAACTAGTAGAGACTGAATTATCTCCAGAAGTGCTTTTATAGAGTGGAAGCTAGCACTATCCCATTGTCCATACAAAAATTAATATATATTTGGAATACAATTAAAGGAAAGGGAAGATTATTATCATTATATTACTTATTTTCTTAAAATCTCTACCTCCTTCCTAAGAAAATCATAAGCATCACCCATGAAACACCAGGGCCACCTCCCTGAGCACAATGCTCGCAGAGAGTAATCTAGGTTTTTATATTGATAAATAAATTTTAAAGATCTCATGTCAACATTGCCTTAGCTATCAAAATCAGAAATTTGCAGTAATATTAGCTAAATTAAAACTTTTTTTCAAAAGCTATTAAATGAGTGATTAAAGGAATTGACACACTAGAAAAAAACACCTAAGAGGAGTTTGTAGGTAAATTAAAAATTAAAATAATTAATTAGGAATTAAAATAATTAATTTTAGGAATTAAAAATAATAATTATCTTATGAACTTTTGGAAATAGAGATATGTTTGTATATATATATATTTGGAAATATATATATATATATATATTTAGAAATTCAGGGAGTACTCCTGAAAAGGAATTTTTTTCAAAACTATGTCTTTAAATTTTTTTTTTTGCAAAACAACTTTAGAACCTTCAAAATATTCTTCTGCATTTAATAGATTTGTCAAATCTGTGAGTCCATTCTTGGAAATCTTTTTTCAAACTTATATGTTTGTATGTCTGGCAGCATCTCCCTACTTTTTTTCGTGAATTCTTCTGCTTCATCAAATTACTGTCTTTTCAATGTCCCTTTTCATTTGCAGGAACAAAAAGAAGCCACCTAGGGCACGGTCTGGTGAGTAAGGTAGGTGGCTCAAGAGAAGCAAGTTGATTTTTGTCAAAAAGGAGCACTGAGATAACTGCGTGAGCAGCTGCATTGTTCTGGTGGCAAAATCAGACTCCAACGGCCACAAATCAGGCTGTTTTTAGTCACACTATTACACATTTTTGTTTTCAGAACCTCAAGATAGAAAGCTTGATTACCAGTAGAACCTGGTGGAACAAGCACATCATTGCCCCTTAGGGAAGTGGGCAAACATCCAGAATGAGACTTGTGATCAATTGCCATTTCACCCTTTTTGAAATGACAAAATCACTGACACACTTGAGCTTTATTTATAGCTCTGGACATATAAACTGTGTTTGATATCACAACAGTTTCTGGGGCATGTTTCCGAAGCAGGAGACAAAAATTTCAGAATGCATATGGTTCTCTTATATAAGCCACCACCCAAAAAGTGAGGTTTGAGTGAAACTGCTATTATGAAAAAATTCACAGTGACCAAGGGAGAACACCTTCCCAAATGATGCCACTGGGTACACTATCTCAGAAAAATATAATCGATGCACATCCAGCAGGAAAAATGTGTACAGCTAAAGCGCCACTGTCGCCAGCACAATTCTATTTGGGGGGTACACCCTCCTGTACATATAGCATCTATAAACACATGGCCACATTTCAAAATAGGATGAATATGTGCATATATCTATAAATATAGCCATAAGTACAGAGAGAGTTCTCTGGTGGTGCAGTGCTCCGCTTCTCAGCTCCTAATAGACAAAGTTTAAACCTATCAGTATTCCAACAGGCTAAAGATGTCATAGACTGCTTTGCAAAAAATGATAACCCAGGAAACCTTATGGGAAAGTTCTTATCTGTCCTATAAAGTGACCATCAGTCAGAATCAACTCGAAGGAAAGTACACATATGTAAAACCTCATGCAGCATCTTATGTATTTCAATGTAACATGCATTAAACAACTATAGTTTAACATAGTACACATGCAAATATTTTAAAATACATTTACAAGGTATTAAAATTTTACAGAATGAAAGAAGGAAAATGGAAATTTTTTCTAAACCACTCTTCATCACACCAAATATTCCCTCTCCTCTTTTCATGTTCATCTATAAAGCATATATGTATACTCTGTTCTACACACACTATTTTTGTTTATTTGGGGTTGTTTTTGTTTTTATTTTTATGCATACTCTTTTATTTTCTAATCCTAAGACACTTACCTTTTGATAATGGGCCAAAAAGAATTCATGGGCAAATAAAATTAAAAATGACTGATAGCTGAACATGTTCCATCCTGAGACTACAATTTATGCAACAAAACAGGGAATCAAGTTCTTAGCACATTTAAGCTTAATTGCGTGTCTTTAAGTTATTCAATTATTTCAGAAATTTCATGACAAGTCAAATTAACAAGAAAATGTTTAGTATTTAAGTTTGTAAGGCTACCTCCAGAGCTCAATCTGGTGTATTTTCTGTAGCTCTGAGAAGTCAGCCATTCCCTCAGTGGTCCAAGGTCCGAGACTATGGAAGAGAGTAGACACTCCAGATCAACTTTCCAGCATCAGGTCAGAGTAAACAAATGTCTGACTCCATCCAAGAGTTTGCTTACATGAAGCTTGCTATACAAAAGAGCAAAAATCACAATAGAGATTCATCTGAGAGCTTCAACTTGGTTTCAAATGTAGAGTAAATTAAATCAAGACCTACCTGGAAAGCAAACTATTGTCACATATTGTGGAATTATTAAGATAGATCTTGGCAGTCACTGAAAGACCATCTAACAGTTTTCAAGATAAAGTTAAAGCAGACACTCTAACTATCCAAGGACCTAATTAGGAAACAATCTTTGTGGTTAGCAGAATAATTTAAATTTACTCTAAATAAAAAAAAAAAGGTCAGAAAAGACAGACAAGAAAACTGTACCAAAACCATTTAAGAAATTGTGCATTTCCTCTTGCTGCTCTTGAAGTTAATTTAAAAGCAGCTCGCAGTATGCCCCTTAGAAGAAGCACCATGAATAAAATGTCTTCCTTTGGGTAATGGACCTGTGGGCAGAGTTCCATTTCCAAATACTGGAAATATGACAAATTGTGTCATTGCAAACAAATCCCTTTGAGGTTAGGTCTCTAATGACTGGAATGCTAATCACCATGCAATGAATCCTATTCACCCCTGAAGTGACAGTTTGCTCCCAGAGGCTAAGTCACTGGAGCCAGGTCATGTGGATTATCCAGAAATACAAAACTATCTCATAGTAGTCTCACTGCCAGTGAGTCCATTCTGATTCTTATTGACCGTGTAGTAGAAAGAACCCAGTGAGTTTCTGAAATGCTAACTCTCTCATCTTTCTCCCTCTAAATAGTTGGATGTTTGAACTTCTGGCCTTGTGGTTAATAAACATCGCAATTTATGACCCAACAGGGCTCCTTATCATAATATTAGTCATTCCCTTGCTTTCTCCTGAACTAAGCTCTAATCATTAATAACAGAATGACAGCATGATGCTCCATCTACTGGATGATGTAGAGTTCTCTTCTTTTAAGGCAATATAACATATTCTTTATGGTCATCTAACAGTTCCAAAACTGAATTTTTCTATCACATCACCTGATTATTGAAGAGCCTCAATAGCATCGCTAGGGAAGCTAATTGGTCTGTTTCTGCTTTCCAACAGACCAGTTGCTCTGTGTAAGAAAGAGATTATTTCCAGAAATATCAATAGTTTTGAACACCCATAATAGGATCACTAGAAATTGGAATCACCTTGATGGAACTACATTACCTTGTGATCATTTTAACCTTGAAAAAATATATTGTTCATCATCATCATACATTTTAATTCTATTGTGAAGCATATTTCATTATATTTCTTCCCCTAATCAAGAAACCACAAGGAAAAAAATCAAGGGCAAATAAAAGGATGATGCAGTAACAGGCAGGATTTTGTTTTGCTAGATATACAGGCTACAAGAGGAAGCACATCTGTGAAAATGAAAACAAAGATTTTTAAAGCAACAAATTGTTTCACCATGATAGAAAGTTCTCTCTGTCTTTTTGAATGCTAGGGGTACTCCTTTTCCTTCTTACGCATTATTTGTATTTTTGTCTTTGTACTATTATGAATTTAGCCTTATCACCTTAGTGTAATTTTGTTTTTTATTGTTTTCTGGTAGGATCAAGTTAGTGGGAGGGAGGAAGCATTAAAAAACTAGAGAAAATTTGCACGTTCCATCATTGCTGCACTGTTCCCTGACATCTCCTCACTGTGAGCCTTCTGTAAGGGGATGTTGCTTCACCTACAAATGAGGTTTGAATCCCCAATCTGTACTCGCCCTCATTTATGATGATTTATTTTTTAGTTCTTTGGTGTCTGATACCTGATCCCTTAGACACCTTGTGGTTACACAGGCCAGTGTGCTTCTTATATGTGAGCTTTGTTGCCTTTGATGTAGATGGCTGCTTGTTTACCATCAAGCTATTTAAGACCCCAGATGTTATATCTTTTGATAGCTGGGCACCATCATCTTTTTTCACCACTTTTGCTTATGCTCTCATTTGTCTTCAGTGATCAGGTCCAGAAAGTGAGCATCATGGAATACCAAATTTGGGGGGAGGGGGCATCACTGCCCTCTGGTGGTGGGAGTAGGAGACCAACTTTATAGAACAAAGTGTTCTTGCATTGAGGAAGTACTTGAATGGGGACCTGGTATCCATCTGCTGCCTTAATACTATCCCTAAAAGTATATGCATGTAGACATAGTTCCTCATCATCATATATAAATATATTTACCTATGTATGTACCTGTATTTAGATCTCTAGAAATGCCCTTTGCCTCCTATTTCTTTCCTCTATTCCTTTTATTCCACTTGTCCCACTATCATGCTCAGCCTTCATTTGGGTTTCAGTAATTTCTCTCAGTTACATTACTCTTGATTATTCCCTATCAGACCTCTCTTACCACTGATTTGGGATCACTTGTTGTTCCCTTATCCCTGGGTTGGTCAATACTACCTCCTTTTCCCACCTTCCCCTCTCTGATGTCCCCCCAGAACCACTAGTACCATTGTTTTCGCCTCCAGACCGTGCATTCAGCCTATATTATCTAGATATACTTTCAGACATAATAATATGTACAAAAAAAACAGACATCAGGAGATAAAGTGACAAAAGAAAACAAAGCCATGACAACATGTCCTCTGGTTGAGTCTGATGGCGTTCCACCCCCTGGCCCCAATATGTATATTCTTGGCATTCCCACAGAAACTACACGCTCTGCTCCCCCGGCTGCTCTACTGCTCTTTTGCCTAGGTGTGGTGATTTCAGACCAGGTGTAATCCCCAGTGTTGTCCCCATAGGGCCTAGGATGAGTGAGGGATGTCTTGTTTCATTGTGGGGCCAGCATACGGTCCTCTGTACATTGGCTGTTGTCAGTGGGAATATTGTCCTCTAGGCTTGGAGGCCGAGAATGTGCTCTACTCTCTCTTTCTAGCCCTTCATTTGCTCTCATGTGCTCTGGTTGGATGTGTCCCTCTCCGTGAGCTGCAGCTTCAATGCTGTCCTTAAAGTAAATTCTACTGAGAGGAGGGGTGACTGTCCATGTAGTTGAGATTGGGGCTGGATTCCTCAGACACCTCTGCTGGCTCCCTGCTTCATGCCATCATGGTGCATTCACGGCCTGGAATACCAGGTTTAAGTTTGGTCCCTTTTTCCCTGTTGAGATATAAACAATATGCTTCCCAATATGCCCTGTTCCACCACTACTTATTGCTATCTTCCCTTTCCCACTGTATTTTTAGTTGGCTACCATATGCATGTAGATGTATACAGTAGCTATTTCCTTATGCATTTTTTGCATTTTTAAAAGCTTACCTCCGCTGGCTGAATAGTAGTGATGAGCACATGAAGCATATCGCCACATGGGGAGAACTGGAGGAAATTATGCTAAGTGAAATAAGCCAAGCACAAATGGACAAGTGCAACATGAGTTTTGAAAAGTAACTATGAAGAAAAAATTCAGATAAACTTACCTCATACTCTTTTAACCTTCTACTGAAATGTACTTAGAAGATGAATCATACGAAGTTCAACTGAAATATAGAAATGATATTTCATTGGCATGTGTCAATGCTTTTCATTGTGGGGGATTCTGGAGAGTGGGGATTTTTGCGGAGAGGGGATGCTGTGGTACCGTCTTCCCCAGTTTCTGTCCAGAATCAGTTACTTAGTAAGTGTGAAGAAGACAATAACATCAGTGCAATATGATAAATTTAAAATATTTTAAGGACTCTTGAAAACTTCTTTATGGAAGAAATATTTCTGTACAGGGAGGGAAGAATGCCTCCTCCACACTTAATATTATTTTCTTACTACATCAGGCTTTTACAGTAATTCTCCCATAAGCTTTGAAGTACACATGACAAACAAAAATGTTTAGCCTCTGAAACTCAAAAGAAATAGATAAACTTAATGTTTTTATTTTTCATTATAAAATACTACCAATTTGACCCACAATTTCCTCATTTTTCATGTCCTTATTCCTGAAAGTGTAAACCACTGGATTGAGCATAGGAGTTACAATGCTATAAAATGTGGCCAACATCTTGTCGAAGGAGAATGAAGCTGGAGGTCATGCATACTCCAGTATTCATGGAACAAAGAGCAACACATCAGCAGCAATGTGAGAGCCAAAAGTGGAGAGCATGTTCTGCTACTGTTAGAGCAGTGACTTCTCAATGAGAGTAAGATGACACAATATGGCATAAACAACAGCTAAAAAGTTTATGATACAAATAAATCCACTATTAACAACTAAGAAAAGCCAAGAGCATGAGTGTCATTGGAGGCAAACTCCAGTAGTGGGAACAAATTACATATGATTTGATTGATAATATTAGGGCAACAGGAGCGCAAATGGAGAGTTCAGAAAATTAGTATCATAGAAACCAAAAAGCCTCCAGGCCAAGCTACCCCCATCAGGATGCCACAGAACTTCCAGTTCATGATATAGGGACAGTACGAGGGACTGAAAGTGTCAAGTAGTGATCAAAAGCCACGACAGAGAGCACAATAATTTCCGCTCCAGCAAAGAAGTGTTCAGCAAAGACTGGGCCGTGCAGCCATCAAAGGAGCGATCAACGTTCTTCATTAAATAGAGGGAGCCTACAATCATTTTGGGGGGGCTAAATCAAAGAAGAAACACATCCAGGAAGGAAGAAAGAAGAACATGTGGGAGCCCAGGAAAGGTAAGTTGTTTATAATGGTCACAAGAATGATCACGTTGTCCCCAACAATGGCGACGTGGATGAACAAAGTTGCAACAAACAAGATTTCTGGACATTTGGATTCTGTGACAATCCAATGGGGACAAACTCAGTGAAAAAGCTCTGGTTTTGCCTGATTCCAGAAGTGTGAGGACCATCACACTCATCATCCAGACACTGAAATGATGAGAAAGCGAGGTTAGTCACACATCATTATGTGGAATTAGCATCGACGTCAGCAAGTCAGTGCATCCTTTATTATAGTTATTTGTGGTGCTTCTGTTATTGCTGATGAGGAGGATTGGGCTGCTAACTACAAGGTCAGCGGTTCAAGACCATCAGTCCCTCTCCAGGGAAAGGGAGGACTTTCTACTCCCATAAAGAGCTGCAGTCTCAGAAACCACAAGGGCATTCTACCCTGCCCTGTTAGGTCACTTTCTGTTGGCACTGACTTGATGGCTGTGAGTGGGAGATGCTTGTTAGGGGTAAAGAAATTAGGTATATATTGAAGATGGAAGTGAACTATCAGGAAGAATTTAGGTCGTTTTTTTTTAAGTTAGCATTTCACTATGGTAGAAAGAAAACATTCATATGTGGAAATGACATAAATAGTTCTCATCTTAGGTAACATCTCTGATTAGTTAATAGTGGTAACCTAGGAAGAATCATTGAGATTGATCTGGAACATAGCCAAACTCTGAAGAAAAGAAAGTTACAATGCATTAGTTAGATCTCCCTTTGGCATAACATGGAAACCAGGATGACTTGAATGGAAATGCATCTCTCACCAGAAGACTTCCTTATCTCCAAATGGAAGAGATAGCATGCAGTTCAGCAGGCATTTGGAAGTTACATGGAACCCGACAAATATTACCATACAAATTTCAGTCTAATTGGGATTTTATCATCCCTGTAGAAAATAAAGGTCTGTGGGAAAGTGCCTATCTCTGTGCTTAGCAAATAATAAAATCACCTGAAAAATCTAATAGAAAAATCTAATGAAAATCTAAATCTTGCAGTTTTGACTATTTTAAAAAATGAAACAAAAGCTGATAAAAACATACCTTATTCAGAATGTTAGACTAATAACCTAATAACATAATTCAAGGAAAGCAATTTCTCATTGCCTAGTGTCTAGAATATAGTTCATTGTAAGTCTTATTAGCCCTACTTTATGTGCTTTGAGGGATTAAGGCAAAAAAATGGATGCCTTCCACTGGATCAGTAAGAAAAGGGTGAGAATTTTCCTTTTCTATGGAAGACTTCAAAGTAGTAATGGCATTTCTATCATCTCTATACACTTCACTAGGTTAAAACTTTTTATTCCTTTGTACATTTATAATAATATTGCACACAGAAATAAACAGCCAAAGATTTATAACCATATGTAATGGTTCAAAATATATGTACAGGTCTTATATGACAATAGTCATAAAGGTAAGGAATATAACTAATATGTTCAATATAAATAAGATTTTTAATTGACCAACTGCTTGCACAACGTGCACCAAAATAATCAGGTAAATCTCCTCAAGCTGTGTAGATTACAAAAGTGTATCATTTTACTATAAAATAGTTCATAAAAACAGTTCATATAGGGCTTACCTGATCATCTCAAAATTATGGTGAATTCAATTTTGAAAATGTGAAAATGTTGCTTGTGATACAAGAAATATATCAGGCAAGGTACTAGAAGACAGTCAGGAGACCAAAAAGAAATCCTCTCGATTATAGCCATTAAAAATTTCGCTGCATAGCTGAGCCCAGGTAGCATACGTGGTTGAGTGCAGGACTGCAGCCTGCGGGCTTTGCAGTTCAAATCCAGCAATGGCTCTCAGGAGCAGCACTGGGTAGCGCCCATGACCAGCAGAGGCAGTGATGCCCCCCCAAAAATTTCACTGCCATTTGAGTCCATTTTGACTCACAGGACAGGGTAGAAATGTCCCTGTGGGTTTCAGAGCAGCTGCTTCTTTCTCCTGCAGAGTGCAAAGAGATTTTGAACTGCTGACTTTGTGGTTAGCAGGCCAATGCATGACCTGTAAGCCATCAGAGATAATTTTGATGAAAATCAAAACAACAGTGAGCAATAATCTCACACAGTATTAACAGCAAAAGTTATTTAAAAGGAAGGCAGCAGGTCGTGGTGAGGATGTGGAGACTGGAGCCCACACATATTGCTATTGGCACTAAACATGGTGCCACTGCTGAGGGGAAAAAAATATAGGGCGTCCTTAAAAATTAAGAATGAAAGGGGCTGAGCCCCGGTGGCGTAAGTGGTTGAGTGTGGGACTGTGGCCCGCGGGCTTTGCAGTTCAGATCCAGCAGCGGCTCTCAGGAGCAGCACTGGGTAGCGCCCACGACCACCAGAGGCAGTGATGCCAAAAAAAAAATTGAGAATGAAAGTACCATATGATCCAGCAAGAGTTGTAGCACAAGAATATGAGCATCCGTGTTCAGCACAGCATTATTCATAATAGCAAAAGATGGAAAAAACTCTAAGTTCCCATCAATGGATGAATGGATAAACAAACAATGATATGCTCACTCTAGACATCACCAGTCAATATTAAATAATTATGATGAATATGCAAGCTATCTAATGATATGGATAAACCAGAAGGACATTGTTGCAATTAAATTACAAGAAGACAAATATTGTATTCAGATCACTATTGTATGAAAATTCAAGGAAATGTTTTCACATGGAAACATTATTTTACAGTTACCAAGCATAAGAAGGAAAAATGCATCCCTCACTAAGGTAAACACTTATTTAAGTGGGTGCTGGGAAGGAAAAAATAAGAGGGGGATCAAAACAAAATAATAAAATTCACCGGAATAACTTGGAAGAACACAAGGGTTAAAAAGTATTAAAGATGAAAAAAAAGCAATAGAGATGAACAATATGAAATATGACCACTCCCTGTGGTTGCATTAATGATAATTCATAGACGCCTTGGACAGCAGAGTGGAGCTGCTCCATAGGTTCTAGCAGACTGCAGACAGTCCCTGGAGGAGCAGTTTGATCTTTTTCACTCAGAGTTGCTGGTGGGTTTGACCTCTTTTCATAGTGGTTAGCTACTCCCTGCCCAAGTCACTGTGTCACAGACACAGTTCTGAAATAATAATAAGAACAATAACCTGATTGAGCGCATGGATAAACACAGAAGAAAAGTAGATATGAGGAGGTATATGGGACTGAATCCATAAATATACAAAACTTTGAAAGAAGACATTTATGCAATACAATATGCATTTATATATTCTGTAAGTATTTCCATGAATACAGTGGACCATGAAGGAAGCAAAGTTTCAAACGCTTCCTGTTTCCAAACACTGTGGGAATGAGTCCCTGGGCCTGGAGACTTTTGACCAATGTTGTGGGACATTGGCCTCAATTGTCGCCACAGAATTCTAAAAGACAGTGTTCTACATTATATTTTGGTGAATACCAAATGAGATCTTAAAAACTTAAGAGTGGCAATGTGAGGTACAATTATTGGTTTCTTTGCAGCGATGACAAAGAAGAGTGAATTAAGAAAAACACATATGAAAACACAAATCACAATGAGAAAGAATAGTGGTTTTTTTTATCCTTTCACTGGAGGAAACGTACTTCTTGGGGACCCCAACTTGGAAGCAATTGGGACTTCTGGAAAGTCAACAAAGTTCTCCATTAAGATAAATAAGTCATACAAATCGGAGAATGAAAAATATGCCTATAACTTACTATAAGTTCCACCTTATTTGAATTCAAATCCATCAAGGGAGAGCTACTTTGGACGATGATAAATATGCATGCCAGGTAACTGAAACAACAATCAGCAGCAAAGGTGCCTGAGAGGTAGGTGGAGACAGAGATCATGGAGAAGCCTAGAAATCACTAGTGAAATGTCAGAAGGTATTAAGCCCAATTTCAAGATCTAAAACAGAATACCCATTCCTGTGATTATGTTTGGCAGTTTAGAAGGGAAGGAAGACCAAGTGCTTTGAAGACTGAAGAGGTACCAGAACAGTGGGATCCAGCAAGGAAGCCACTAATAATATCAGTGCAGAAAGTGGATAGAAGATGAGACAGAAATGAAGCAGGTGTGAACCTGCTTGCTGAATGATTTATTGCGGGCCCTCTGCTGTGGCTCCTCTCCTCCCAGATCCTCCTGACACTGAAGGGATCATGATTTACCAACTTCAGTCCTACAAAATCATAATAGAAGATTCCACACGGGACCAAAATCAAGACCCCTGACATATGTTATCACTCTCACTCCTCACATTCTCTGATCCTGGCTACTCGGCGCATTAGAATGCTTTAATTTAGATGAGTGGCCGCTACCTAGTCATGCTTGTCTATTCTGTTTTGTCCATCTTTCCCTCTCTGCAACGTAGTCTAATCGTACTCTCTATTTGAACCCAGTGTTACTCAGATTGCATATGTGGGATACTAAAATGAAAGGTTGCATGCATTTCAACACCAAGGATGCAAAAATAAACAATGACAATACTGCTAAAGGTGTGATGAAACTGTTTCCATTCCTGCAATTGGTCTGGAAACCGTTAATGAATAGTATCCAACGCTCAAAAATATTGTAAAAGTGAAATGAGGTAGAAGAAGGTTTATAACTTGAGGTAATAGAGTATCATTTTAGCAGTAAACTTTAGAAATGCCCACATATTCAATAATAGTACTATATTTTGGTAAGACCAGTTCAAAGTAATGTTGTATATAAAGTGCTAAATAATGAAATAAAGGAAATGAAGATGAAATATTTTTACAACATGTTACAAATAAACAATTTGAAACATTTGCTCCTTTGTCCATATACCTTTTAAGTCTAGAAGGACGCAAAGGACATTGGTCGATTTTTTTTGTCTTTTTAAATATGTATCTTTACTTAATCACATAAGTATTTAAAATTTTATTTTTAATCAAGGTAAATTACACACCACCATGTAACCCACCAACTAAACAGTACAAAAAATAAGGTGAGTTTTAGATATCATTTTCTGACTTATCCATACATAATACACATTGGATTAGCACATTAATCCATAAATACTGAATTGATACACTAGGTAGAGTAATCATAATAACATTATATTATTAAGACTCTTAATTAAGACTTAAAATTATTTTAAATTTTCTGCAAGCAATCCTACCATGAGATCCAACATTATCCAGACCAGATACTCACTCTGATATAAATTTTAAATTCATGTCTCTATCTTTTTTTATAATTTTCAGTTAATTTTCTTTTTTTAGTTAATTATATTTTTAACTCAAAGATCA
>PVJH01022202.1:0-37100 GCA_004026705.1 Nesogale talazaci | reverse complement strand
CATTTCTAAAGTCAGGGAGACTAAGACTTTAGATCTTACTTCCCAGGTACATCCTGCTGTACTTCTTCCCAGACAGAGGTGTCCATTCTTCTCCAGTCCCTGGTCTATTCTGGTCTTTACCAACACCACACTTTACAGGCAGCCATTCTGCACTGTCCTGCTTCCACACACATAGGAGGCAATAAAAAATACCTTGGCTTAGGTCAGGCAGACCTTAGTCCTCAAAGGGTCATCCTTGCTTTGTAACACTTTCAAGAGCTCTTTTGCAACAGCTTTGCCCAAAGGTGACATTTGAGTTCGTGCTCGATGTTTCCAGGAGTGTGGATTGTGAATCCAAGTAAGGTGGAATTGGGTTTGGCTTAAAGAATCCTGTTGGAGCAGTGCAGAATGCATGGGGAAGTGGATTGTTGCAGATGCCGTAGGTTAAAGCTTAGCACCCTGTCACGTGATCTCCCTTAGGCTCCATTTTAATTCGTTCCAGTTTTTAATTTTTTCTACTTTCTTTTGGATTGAGCCTTTTGTCTCTTTTACTTGTTGTAGATGTTAGGTTTTGTATGAAATCCAGGATGTATGAATCTGTGGAGACAGAAATGGAGTGGTGGTCCCTGGAGGGATGTGACAGGGAAAATTGAAAGGCAGTGAGTTGCTAATGATGATGAGTACAAGAGTAAAGAAGATGTCCTAAAACTGAGGGTAGCGATGAGTGTGCAATTCTTCTTGATGTGGTCGAACTGCTATTGAATCATATGAAATGGTATGTGAATCATATGCCAGTAAAACTGTTGAAAAATAAAATAAAATGGCATCTTAATATGAAGCAGGTCATTTACTTACTGCAATGAACCAAAGGAATATTTTGAAAAAAAAAAAAAAAAGGAAGAAAGGAAGGGAAGGAGGGAGGGGGAAGGAAGGAAGGGGAAGGACAGGAGGGAAGAGAAGAGAAGTTGAGACCTACCAGCCACTCCATCATAAAAAGATGTAACCCTCTGCTCCCATAAAAATGACTCTTTGGAAAGTCCTATTGGAGAGTTCTCTTCTGCAGAGAAAAATGTGATGTCCTCAAGGCCACCAAGAGTCCGTTTTTACAGAAGCAAGTCTAAAGTATCTTTGGCTTCCCTTTTTGTTTTGAATCTGAAAAAAATGGATTTCGTTTTTGCAGGAGGCCCGATGCCATGTGCATGAGTCTCTGTCGTCATTATTTTGTCCATAGGTGACGTCGAGTCCATTGTGACTCGTCGTGGCCTTGCTGCGAACAACAGAAAGAAATGCTGCTTAGTTCTGCACTGTCCCCACCACTGTGATACTCCGTCCCATGGTTGCAGCCACGGTGTCCCTCCCTCTCCTTGATGGGGATTCTCTTCTTCCTCGTGCTCACAGTCTGTGATGACATTGTCCGTTTTTTCACAAGGAGGAACTCCAATTCTGGTGGGTGACCTCCATGCCCCGAGGCAAGGCCTCTCTTGGGAGGTAGAGGTGTGCAGAGCTTCATTAGCGTGGCTGCAAGTGCATGTGAGTCCTGCAAGGTGCGAGGAGGTAGTTATAAAAGACGCGATATTTTCAGCCTGGATATGTGGGTGTGCAGCCATCTCGACAAGGCTTAAAATACACCACAGTCTTGAAGCTTGAATTCCTCTATGGAGATGTGAGCTTTATTACAGGAATAGACGCAGAAAAGATTGAACTTGTATCCAAGTGCAAGTTGACCACTTTGTTATCACGAGTCATCACCCAGTTGTTCACATTCGGGGCAGCACCACATGTGCAAAGGAGAGATGCTCAGACACCTGACCAAGACTCCGGGCGTGAGGGCTGGGGGTGGGGGTGGGGGTGGGGGAGTTCCCACTGCTCCCTTTGACCCTGTGGATGAGCATTTAACCTTTGGCTCCAGGGAGGCATTCTGTGATAGAAGATCTTCTTTAGAAGAACATCAGGAAAAAAGATGTTAATGAACGAGTTAGCTGGCTGTCTGGGAAATGTCATGTTTTTCACGAGCATACAACACCGATTGATCATTTGTTGTCCTAGAGAATCTGGACAAAATGTCCTTGTTATATTTATTTAATTACTTTAATTGAAATCATTCTGATTTGTTGGCCCTGGTTATTCTATGGGGGGATGCACGTGAGAACATTCCCTGCTGCCTTCCTGTCTGGTGCTGTTTCTGCGGGATGTGAAATACTTGTTGTGACAAATGAGATGCTGGAAGGCTTTGCTGGTGCACTACCAGGCCCTCCAAGCCCAGCTTCTCTAGAATAGCTTTTATGCCAAGTTTGAGAGAGCAGTGACTCATGGTTAGATTTGTCCAAAGAAATAATGCTATGTGAATCCATGTGCTATCATCATGTGCCTCTGTTGTCTCATTTCATTAGAGCACTTCCAGGTAATCTGATATTCTAGAAAGAAGAGTAAGGTATAGGCCAGGGGTCCTTAAACTTTTTACACAGGGGGCCAGTTCACTGTCCCTCAGACTGAGGGAGGGCCGGATTATATTTAAAACACAAACAAACAGACAACTATGAACAAATGCACAGCAGACTCCGGGTGAGTCAGCTGCTAAGCAGAAAGGGAGTGGTGGCAAAAACACTGGTGGACCGGATAAATACCTTCGTTTGGGCTGCATGTGGCCCATGGGCCATAGTTTGAGGACCCCTGGCTAGGCTAATGTAATCCAGTTCCTTACCAAATATAAGTCAGCAGCGATTGCACTTCTGAAACGGTCAGGTTGTTGGAATGAGCCTTTTCATCTGAACAGTGTGTGAAGAAACCAAATCAAACAAGCTCCTCAGTTTTAATGAACATGAAGTTATCAGATAAGACTGATTGTCTTGTTCATCAGACAATGTTTACTCTGAAGCTAATGGTCATATTGAGAACTGGAAAAACTATACACAGTTGGTTTAAATATCTGTTTCCTAATTACATGCAGCATTATGACTTCCAAGAGGAAAATATTTAATGTTAAAGTTAATCATCAACCTATTTTGTTATACGAAAATAAGTTTAAATAACCTAGGAAAATTCTAGATATTTGTAAACATTTTGGGTAAGAAATACTGATATCCTCAAAGACTTTTTAGTTCAGCAGGGGAAGGAAATAGACCTAGTTGATGATTTGAAATGCCTGCAATTTAAGAAGAAAGACAAACCCTAACATCATAATGAGGAAATGGCATGGAGAGGCCACAATTAACCTCCTAGGGCAACATGAAGGAAACAGGGAATCTAACTCCCCCTACCCCCAATGCGATTCCTATGAGGGAGAGGTCAGACATGCTCCCAACTTCCCATCCTCTCTGTCCAGCTCTTCTGACACTAGTAGCCACGCCCATGACACTCTCTTCCTGTGCTGGCTTAGATCATCGATTGCAAGGGCCATCCACAGACAATACTCATGAGTGCGGAGATTTACTAGGTAAATGAACAGGTTGCCACCAGTCAGGTTTAGATAGCACTATGGATAACATTCCTTATACACAGCAGCATCTCTTCTCAGCCATGCCAGCAGTCTCTTCTCTTTCTGGTCCGCAGCTTCACAAGTCCTTGGTCTAGCCTGCTAAGGCAAGCCTTACAAAGCTCCTTTCCTGCTGATAAATGCCCAAAGGGCACGCTACTCTGCCAGTCGGCCTCCTGCTGAGCAGCACTCAGCGTTCCTTGTTCTGTGGATCAGAAAACCCACTCCTGTGTGCCATGGCGGCTCCTCCGCTTTGTCTCGGAGTCTTGATGCTGTGGTCTCTGGTGCCCCTGCCATTTCTAGCAGGGATCTCACATTCACTCTACTCGGGGCTCTTTGTTATTGATGGTTTGGGGATTTTTCTCTTCCAGCTTCTGCAATGGCTAACTTTTATACCCACTGGAATGACAAAGCTGAACAATCCTGGAGGTAGAGTCCTCTGTACCATATTTGTATCCTCCTGTCCCATCACTAGGGGGGAGTTACAAAGACTGTGGATAGAAGAACCATACCAAACCATCTCATGTCACCGCAGATGGTATGAGCAAACACCTGAAAAGACTAATATGATGGAGAAAAATTAGTGAACTGATGGCACGTGCTGATTTTTCTGTAATAATGGATGTTAATGATTTAATTCAATTCACTCAATTTCAAATGCATTGCTTCTTTTTACAGGAAAGTGCATCAAAGAGTCTTTAGTGGACAATGTGTCATTCAGTACTTAAAAATTTTTTTTCCAGACAATACTATCAGTTATTTAGTCTATGTGATATTTTGATAAATACACAATTTTTCTGATTTCAATAACCAAGAATTAAAAATTGATGTCATGGAAATCTGAAAATATAAAATGCATAAATTAGGTGTCTGCTAATTATAATCCATGAATATGAAATTACTTACTCAGATAATTGTAATTAATTTAAATAAAGCTTATAGTCATTGACAATTCAGGGAGTTGCTAACAGGAATGACACTATAAATATGCAATAAATTAAGCAATTCAAATAGAGCTAAAACACTGCTTGTTATGGAAGAATGTTTCATGTAGCTTCACAAAAGTGACAGTATCAGGAACATTTTCTACCTTTTGAATATGGTCTCTTACCTCAATTGTTGTTGTGTTAGGTACCATTGAATGGACTCCAATCCACAGCGACTCTTGTCACCTTATCTTGACAGCACTTTTTAAATGTAACCAGAATCAGGCCCAACACACTAAATTCAGTATCGTTCAGTATTATGGTTCCCAACGTTTCCTGAACAGGGCATACTCACTGTGTTGTTGAAAAGGTGCCACTGTGAGCGGTACCTCTAAATCGAGTTGCATGCACGTGATCAACACTGGTGTCCCTTGTGGAGAGGGAATCGTCCAGAATTCGATGGTTTCCTGCGGTGTTTGCTTCACACTTGGTTCAGTACGCCGCCCCCCCGCCCCCTCCTCTGCTGGCGGACTCTGTTCCGCGGCGTGGTTGTGGGAGCAGCTGGTCCTTGGCATTGCACACAGTGTCATGCAAACAGATGGAGAAAGCTAATTTTCGGACGGAGAAGGTTCCATAGCAACATTTGAAAGAAATATATGTCTGGTCACAGTCACTGAGTTGCTGTTGTTACAGACCAAATCTACACACGAGAGTGAATTGTTGTGGAGTCTGTAAAGCACACACTGTTCATCTGTTGCCTTAAAACTTAACCTCTTCTTCAGGGAAGAACATTTTCTTTTACAGTTCAAAAATTGTGAATGTGTGTGTGTGTGTGTGTGTACATTCAGCTTCATTCAGAAAGTCTAACCACGTCAAATTTCTTTTTACCCTATTCTGCAAGTATAAGAAAATCACTTAGAAAGCACGTTTGGGGCTTCAGGTTTGGGCTTCTGTGTTCAGCAGGAGTGGGGAGGGGAGAGGGGGAGAAGGTGTGAGCCCCTGAGGCCCAGGCTGTTGCAGGAAGAGCTGGTGTTAAATATGTCACAATGGGATCGAGGCTGGCACATCAAAAACCTGGTGAGGATTATGACCAAAATAGCAATAGAGTTAAGCCCCCTCTCCCTGGAAACGAATGGACTTTAATGCTTAAATAATGAGTGCCTTCTCACCAAACTGCATACAAACCAAAACCCAGGGCCACTGAGTCCACACTCTTGTTTAATAGGAGTATTAATGATATTGAAACACTGTAAGATCCCGGCCCACTTCTCAAAGTGTGGGAAAAGAATAATGAGAGTGTGTACGGTATTTGTTTAATGTTTAGAATTGCTTCCCATTGATAAGTACACAAGGCATGGATTATATGGTAATTATTGGTAGTGGAAAACATTTCTTTTCATTGGATTTCCAGGGATATCTGTATGACGTCCTGGTGGTGGCTGTCAGGTAAGCATTGGGCTGCAGCTAACCACAAGGTTGGCAGTTCCAAACCCACACTCGGCAGAAATAGGAGGCCGTCTGTTCCCATAATGACCAAGCCTGGAAAGCCTCCAAAGAGTGCCTCTGACTTGGAATAACTGAATGCCAGTAGGTATTGTTCGTTGGTTGGTTTGGGGACATGACATCTCAGGGTACCCTGGCCAATCCTGTGTCATCCGGATGGTCAAGTGTGGGTCTCACTGTTGTGATCCACAAGGTTATTATTGGCCAGTTGACTGACCGACATCACCAGGCAGTACTTCCTGTGTGCCTTAATCTGGAAGCTCACGGGAACCCTGTCCACCACAGGAGACCATGATGGTCTTGGTAGTACCAGGAACACAGCTTCCAGCATAGCTGCAATACAAAAGCCACCGGGGCAGCACAAATGGACAGGGAGGGGATAGACTTCAGCTTAGTGTGCTGTGAATGGCAGGACTGACGTCAGCTCCGGGTCCCTCAGAGGACCCAACACCAGCTGCTCCTCATGGCATTACCCAGGCTTGGGTGGATTTCTTATTTAATGAATTGGAAGGCAGATGATAGGGAGTGATATTGAGGATGGATCACTGTGTCGGCATCTTTCAAAACTTCTAATAAGAAGGTGTGGGCTTTTGTTTATGTGTTTGATTTTTGTCGTCTTGGGAAAGGTTTCACGTGGAACATATGAAGCTAAAGCTTCCTACGGATGACTGAGATGGCAAGGAGTAATGAAGCAGATTGGGTGGGATAGCTGATGAGTAGCACCGCCTGGCTGGTGGGTGAGTACAGAGCTTGTGAACAACGTAGCTATGCAAGTCAGAGAAGCCTGACAGCCTCTGAAATGATTTCTAAACCGTTTTGTGCCATCTGAGTAGTCACACACACACACACACACACACACACACACACACACACACCGCCCCAATCACAACCCTGCAAATCCTGGGAGCTTTGTGATGTACTTATCCTGGCAGTGCCTTCAGACCATGTCCTCAGGCAGCAATTCCCATCTCTGGTGTAGCCAGAGGCCCGACCCAGTTGGTTTTGCTAATAGAGTAAACAAACTCTTCTCGACAGGAGGAGTGACTTGCCCTGAAGCCGAAGCAAGGCGAGAGCTGAGGCTGATGTCGTCATTGGACATGAAAGCCTGGCTCGGGTTCAAGAGAAGCAGACATCTTGGAGGGACCCGGCGGGCCATGGAATCTGTGTGTGGATGCTAATTAAACATCTGTGATGAAGAGAAATTATTCAGGGGGATTCTTTTGTGCACAGTCTTTGAAACTCCCACCAGACGACTGGATGAGAGTGTGCAAATAAGATGTGGAGGACTCTTCTGTGGAGATGGGCCCATTTTGCCCTCCCATTGGGAATAAGGTGAGCCATTGCAGAAGCAGAGAAAGAGAATCCCACAACCATCAAGAAAGAGGAGCCATGAGCAGAGCATGTCTGAGGTCCCTGGGCACAGAAGCAGCGGTGGCAGCTGAAACCTTCAAGTGGGAGGCTGCTCTCCAGAGCGGGGTGCCAGGTGGGCGTGTATAAGCTCTAAAGGAGTCTCATGACACTTGCTCCAGAAGAACAGGGGTCAAAGGACTGCGTGTCAGTCCAAGTACACTAGAGAAACAAATTTATAAACATGCATCTGTATTTAAGGGAGAGGCTTATATACAAGAGAAATGGAACATCGAGAAAACATCCCACCCCAGTGCAGTCCATAAGTCCAATATTAGCCCATATGTCCAAAACCAATCCATAAGTCCTCTTCAGACTCATGAAGCACATGCAATGACTCCAGGACAATAGCAGGTCAGTGGGAGCAGAGTCTTGTGTATCCAGTGGTGGTAGAAGCAAATCAGTGCTGACAGGGGCCTCTCTGGGGCTTCTCAAGCATGTCAGCACTGGCAGGAGTCTCCCTGTGGCTTTTCCAGCTTCAGAGCTCTGGCTCCATAAGGACAAGCCCATGTAGCTTCTCCTCCAGGAAAACTCACAGGGAGCCCATCTGTGTCTTGTCAGCTGCAATGTCTCCCAAGGACTGAGTCACGAGTCTCTCGTGACTCACAAGCTTTCCCAGAATTCTCAGGAGCAAGCCATGTCCACACAGAGGTCTCATTGACTACCTCCAAATTGACAGGCTAGACTCCACCCCTACACTCCCAATCATGAAATTGACATAAGAGTACATAACTGCCACAGGTTGCATTGCTGAGAAGTCAAGGACCAGACAAGAGATGTGCTTGCCTGCATGACTGAGAAGAGATGCTAAGTACAACAGAAGTGTATCCTTACCATTTCTGATTCTAACTTGTAACCTGTTAATGTCCCTAGGAAACCCCATACTTATGAGTCTTGTGTTGTTGGTGAGTTCTGTGCAGCCATGGTAAGGGGACTTTGAACCCAGCAGTGATGCAAAGCTCCCTGGGAAGGGCATGAATGTCAGAATAGTGTCAAAAAGGATGGTGGGTAGAAGCATGCCTGACCTCTGCCACAGAGGTTGATCTTGGACTAATATGGCTATGGAGTCTCCTCCCTTCCTATGAAGCCAGAGGTCAGGCTTGTCTCTCAAGCCATTGTCTCAACATCCCCTTCCACTGAGGCTGTAAGATAAGCATCATTCTGCAAGTTAATAGTTCAAATCCACCAGCCACTCCTCAGAAGAGAGATGAGGCTGTCTGCTACCGTAACGATGTACAGATTTAGAGCCTGTATATAAGGGGTCACTGTGAGTTAGACCCTACTCAAGGGCGATGGATTTGCTGGGGATCTTAGAAAGGGTTCCACAAGGATCCAGCTGAAGGCATCACTGTTCCTTTTAATGATGGTTCCGAGACATTTGTTATTCTGTTCCATTGAGAATCACACCGTGCGACTGTGCCACTGGAAGTTTGGAATCCCCAGTAAAGCAAGTGTAGCTGGGGAATTTTAAACAAGAAACAGCAACTTCACAAACATTTGTGGATTTGTGCACTCAATTATTCAACTGTTGGCTTCTCCTCCACCTTCCCCCTGTCCTGATGGTATCAATACTCACATTATTGGTGCTGAGAGGACTATCTGTCCTGGATTCTGTGTGTGGAGAGCTCTTATCTGTACCAGTGTACATGCTTGGGTCTACCCAGATTTGTAAGATAGAACTGGGGTCATGATAGTGGGGAGTGGAGGGGGGGAAGCACCAAAGAACTAGAGCAGTGGTTCTCAACCTATGGGTCATGACCCCTTTGGGGGTCAAACGGCCCTTTCACATGGGTCACCCAATCCAAAACAGAAGCAAAATGACAGTTATGAAGGAGCAATGAAAATAATTTATGGTTACAGGTATCACCACCCCATAAGGAACTATACTAAAGGGTCACAGCATTAGGAAGGTTGAGAACCACTGAACTAGAGGAATGTTGTATGTTTTGTCAGTGCTTTACTGCTCCCTGGCTGTCTCTTCCCTTGTGATTCTTCTGTGAGGGGATGTCCAGTTGTCTACAGATGGGCCTTGGGTCTCCACTCTGACCCTCTTCATTCACATCATTATGATTGTTTGTTAGGCTCTTCTGCTATTTTATACCTGACCACGTCAACACCTCATGATCACACAGGCTGGTGTGATTCTTCCATGTGGGCTTTATTGCTTCCCTGATAGATGGCTCCTTGTTTAACTTAAGGCCTTTAAGACCCCAGACACTACACCTTGTAAGAGTCAGAGCACCATCGGCTTTCTTCACCACGTTTGCTTATGCACCATTTTGTCATCAGCGATCGTGTCAGGAAGGTGAGCATCGAGGACTTCTCTTAATATAAGAAGAAAAGCATATTGTTTTTCTTTTTTTGCCTTAATATATTTTAAAATGTCAATCCATTTCTTATATTCTTTAGAATGCCCATTTTATCTTTATACATTTATAGTATTGCTCTGTATCTCATGCCACTCTATAGTGGAGCTAGGATTTAGACTTGTAGGCTATCTAAATTAACTTCTGGCTTACAGGCTCTGTGATTCCTTTTCAATGATTTCATGATTCTAACATAACTTTGTGAACAACAGCACATATATGTTACTTTTTTCCCCTGCATCACTGCCCTGGTGGGAGTAGTAAGCCCAACATTGCTCCTGGAGATCTGCTGCTAGATTTGAACTGCCAACCCTGTGGGCCTCAGTCCCGCACACAACCACTGTGCCACTGAGGCTCAGCAATACATAGGTATTTTTTAACTTGAGGGAGGAAACCAAAACCAGAAAAAGTTAAATGACCAATCCAGGGTCACAAGTTAGAATTATGGAACTGATGATAGAAATAGTACAATTTACCATATTTTGCAAATCTGTAACTCATAGATTAGGAACCCAGCAGTGTACAGTTTTCTCTGCACAGTGGAGATAGTAATACTGCCTATCTGCTATAGTTGCTGACGAATTACATACGAAGTCCCCTCACATGCTGAAGAATGCGCCCCCTCACCCATTTATTCCATGAGTAGCTTTTGCACATGTCCTCAGCGCTGCTGGCAGAGCAGAAAACAGGACAGTCATGTCCCTCGTTTATCATGTCAAAGAACAGAGCTGAGTCTCTGTTCACTGCAGAGGGGGCAGCACCTAGTGAGTCCTCACCAAAGTGCCATGGCATTCTGAGCGAGAAGTAAGCTTTTTGTACAGAAGAACATGTGAAAGGAGTATGACCACCATCATGGAGACGAAAGTGGCAAGTGGTCATAAGTTGAAACTGTACAAGGCTAGCTGATTGGAAGTCATTGGAGTAACTCTGTCTACGTGCTCCCTTTGCACAGTCCTTCTGAGGCCATTGGAAGAACAGTTACTGACAAACATTTCTTTGCAACCCTTGTTCTTGCCTGCCCTAAGGGAGCTCAAATTTTCACAAGGAGTTTCCGCTCTAAGTCACAGGCTTGCTTCTTAGAAAGCAGAAAGAAGGACTTTGGGCATGTTTAATTCAACAGCGGACCTTCGCTTTAAACCTACGGGCATTCATTTTGAATCATTCTAATATTTCAGTCTAGAGTATCATTACATAGCCTTCATTGTCTACCCAAACCTTTAGACCAGCGGTTCTCAATCTGTGCGTCACAACCCCTTTGGGAGGGAGGGTGTCAAATGATACTTTCACAGGGGTCACCCAATGCATAACAGTAGGAAAATTACAATTATGAAGTAGCAACAAAAATAATTTTATGGTTGGGGTTTTCACCACACCATGAGGAACTGTATGAAAGGGTCGTGGTATTAGGAAGGTTGAGAACCACTGCTTTAGAACATATTTTCTAAATGACCTCTTTAATTTTTATAAGTATTTGGAAGGCCTTCTCTTAGACTATTCCCTAAATAATAATTATTGCAGTCTTTGCAGTTATAACCTACAGAGAAAATAATTTCTTCCATTTATCTAGTGTAAGTGATATCGTCTCTCAAGCAGCCTGTGCAGACACGTGCAGGTAGCAGTGGCTCTAAGCAACTTCTCTCGAAGGTCAAGCTCAGCAGAAATAGAACGGCCTAAAGGGAAGGGCCTTTCTGCCTGATTTTTTATTTATTTACCTTTAATGAAGTTCATCTGCACCCTGGGCCTAGATTTTTGGATTGTTTCACAATACTCTAGTAATAGCAAATAGATAATAACTTCATACAAAAAATGAAAAAATAATAAAGGATTGGAGCATGGGAGTTGCATGACATGATTTATGTTTTTAAAAATTCATCTCTTAGGTGTTCTGTGGATCATAGGCTGGGGAAGGTCAATCAGGAAGCTATTACAATCTTCAGAATATAATAATGGTTTGGTGGCAATTGAAGGCTTGGAAAGGTCATGGGAAAATCCCTTATTTTGTAGGTATATTCAATGTATTCGATATCTATGGGGACCTATGTATTCTGTTTGTGGCTTGTATAAATGTATGTGGGAAAATATTTAAGATGATGACTAGCTTTAAAATTCAAATGAGTGGGTCATGTTCTTTACTGAAATCAGAATGTCCAGGGGTAGAACTGATTTTTTTGCCCCCAAGATGGAGCAAGAGTTGATCTTCCTTAATATTTAGTCATCATTATTCTCAATCTTTGGACAATGTTCATGGCTCCCTTATCTTTAAAAAATTCAAAGATATGTATACGTTCATCTAAAAATGAAATACATTTTAGTGAGAAATTAATACAAGATTTAAAGAAGCTATCTTTTTGTCATTATTGTTGCTGAATATGTGTTAAGTGCCATTGAGTCTGCTCCAAACCACAGCCCCCTATGCACAATGGAAGGGACCACTGCCCTGTCCTGTGCCATCCTCAATTGTTCCTATGGCCTGGCCCATGGATGCAGCCGCTCTGTCAACCCATCTTGTAGAGCAGCGGTTTTCAACCTGTGAATCACGACCCCTTTGGGAGTTGAAAGACCCTCTCACAGGGGTGTGCCTGATTCATAATATAGCAAAACAACAGTTATGAAGTAGCAACAAAGATAATCTTATGGTTGGGGAGAGGTCACCATATCATGAGGCACTGTATTCAAGAATTGCAGCATTAAGAAGTTTGAGAACCACTGTTGTCAAGGGCCTTCCTCTTTGTCGCCACCCCTCCACTTGACCAAATATGAAGTCCTTCTCCAGGAATTGGTCTCTCCTGACAATAAGTCCAAAGTATGTACGATGAAGTTTTGCCACCCTTACCTCTAAGGAGAACTCTGACCTTCTTCCAATATAGATGTTTGACCTTCTAGCAGTCCATGGTAGTCAGTATTCTTCCACAGCACCACAGTTCAATCTATTCTCCCTTGTTTGGTGCTCAACTTTCATATGCATAACGTGTAATGGAGAACACCATGGCTTCTGTCAGGCACACTTGAGTCCTCAAAGTAGCATTTTGCTCTTTGATACTCTAAAGAGCTCTTGTGCAGAAGACTAACCTAATCTAGTATGTGTTTTTATCTCTTGACTGCTGCTTCCAGGAGCATTAATTGTGTATCCAACTAAGACAAGATTCGTGACAACTTCAACTTTTGCACTATCTAGCATGTTGTTACCTATTGGTCCAGTTGTGAGAATGTTGGTTATCTTGACATTGAATTGTTATCCATAGTATCAATCTTTGATCTTCATCAGCAAGGGCTTCAATTCCTCTTCTCTCTCAGCAAGCAAGGTTGTGTCATCTGCATACTGCAGATTGTTAATAAGCCTTCCTCCAATCCTGCTGCGGCAACCTTCTTAAGATAATCCAGCTTCTCTGATGATTTGCCTAGCATTGAATATGTATGGGGAGAAGATAGACCCTTGATGCACACATCTTCTGAATTTAAACCGTATGAAGTATGCAGTATCCCCTTGTTTTGTTCACATAGCTGCCTCTTGATCCATGTACAAGTGCTGAATGGGCACAAATAAGTGTTCCCAGATTTCCATTATTCACATGAATTGTTATCCAATGTTTATTATAGACCACACAATTGAATGCCTTTGCATAGTCAGTGAAACACAAGTAAGTATCTTTCTGGTAGTCTCTGCTTTGAGCCAAGATCCTTCTGACACCAACAATGTTAACCCATATTCCACACCCTCTTCTAAATCCTGCCCAGACTTCTGAGTTTCTGTCAATTTGTTGCTGTAACCATTGTTGGATGATCATAAGTAAAAATTTTACTTTTGAATGATATCATTGATGTCATTTAAAGCTGGAACTTTCTGTTGGGTCACCTTTCTTAGGAATGGACACTAATTTGGATCTCTTCCAGTCACTTGGCCAGGTAGCTGTCTTCCAGATTTCCTGGCACAAATCAGAACTCCCAGTGCTTCTTCAGTTTGCTGAAAAATTGCAATGGGTTTTCCATCAATTCCTGGAAGCTTATTTTGACTAATGCATTGAGTGCCTCTTGAATGTCTTCTTTTAGTACCACTGGTTTTTGCTCATATGCTATTTCCTGAAAGGGTGGACTATCAACTAGTTCTTTCTGGTATAGTGACTCTATATTCTCTCTGTCTTCTTTTGAAGATATATGTGTATGTGTGTGTGTATCCATATATCTATGGTGACCAAGAACAATCAATGCATTTGATCTGTATTGTTGGTGAAAATATTAAAAATACTATGAACTGTTAAAAGACTAGACAGATCTGACTTGGAAGAAGTACAGCCAAAATGTTCCTTGGGGGCCAGGGTGGTGAGACTTTGGACATGTCTTCGGGGAAGATTAGTCTCTAAAGAGGGGCATCATGTGTGTAAAAGATCTCCAGGGCGGGGATGGGGATGGGAGGGCCAAAGAAATGGATTCATACAGTGACTCCAGCAATAGGCTCAAGTGTAGTAACAATTTTGGAGATGATGCAGAACCAGGTGAAAGTTGAAAGAACAAACTTTCCATTCAATAATTTATATACATATTATGTTGTAACTTAGCTATAATTCTTTTAATGTAACAGCACTCTTCCTATTCTGGGTTTCCCCTACTTTCTTGTCCCTACCTGCTTTGTCAACTTTGTTCATGGTCAAAGGATGCCCTTTTGGTATCATGTTATTCTGAGGAGTTGATTATTCACTTGATAGGCCTGTCTGTTGTCTGCCTGCAAAATGACTCTGGTGGGTGGATTCCAGGTTTGAAGGATGCCTGAGAGCTTTCTGTCTCAAGGGTTCCTCCAGTCTCTATCAGAGCAGTAAGTCTGGTCCTTCTTGTGACCTTGAATTTTGTTCTACTTTTTTCCTCCCACTTTTTCCAGGACCTACTATAGAGGTCCTGGTCAGACCAATTGGTCCTGGAAGTTGGGTACCATCTAGCCCTGGTGCCAGGGTTATGGAAACTTTGGTTTCTATGGTCTACTAGTTCTAGGGACTAATGGTTTCCTTGAATTTTTCATTCTTTTTCCATTGGATGATCGATAATCAGTAGTTGCATCTTAGGTGGCTCTTAAGACCACAGTCCCTCCTAGGCACAGTGGAGTATTGGACACTGTCTTTTTGAGTTGTTATGAGAGTTGACTGATTTGTCCTCTGAGATCATGCTCCTAGTCCCCAAAGCCCAGTGATTCATGAATATGAGGTATTTGGTAATAGTTAAGACATTTTTATAACTTTGTCCTCAATTTGCTCAACTATCTACATGGATATATATACTATATATTTATACACATATATAGAAATTTACTCTGCCAAACTTTCATATGGTTGTGGATATAGTCCCATTTGCCTATCCGTATTTGTTCAGCTTACATATCTACCAATGTATCCACTTGTAGACCATTACTGATTACTACTGGTATTGCAGGATTGTGTGTATAATTGTATCTGTATGCCTTTGTTGTCTGTAATTCTTGTGCAACTCCCTGTGTCTTGCTTGATAGTCACATTTTAGATACAATGATTTTTAAAAAAATTTTTTGGGGGGGCATCACTGCTCTCCGGTGGTGAGAGTAGGAGGCCCAGCCCCAGTGGGCGATACATTGATTTTATTTTATATTTTTTAAGTATATCATCATGGCCTATTTATATAACCTATGGGCCATCAGCCATAGGCTGAAGTTACTTTTTTTACCTAAAAAATACACATGTGCATTTTAATAGCTCTCTTGTCTAAGTACTGCTCCAAAATTTGACTCATATTTACTGTTAATTCTGGTCAAATAAAACATTGCCAGGAAAATGTTATAGAAAATATACACATATGGAATTAAAAAAAAATCTTTCAAGAGTATCACACACGAAATATATTTTCTCCATTGCATTGCCCTAGAATTGATTTGGATTTATGAACGCCCTGCAGGATAGAGTAGAACTTGGCTCCAGAGGGTGCCAAGTTTGCAATATGTATGGAAACAGACAGCCCTGTCTTTCTCCATTGGCGTGGCTGCTGGGTCTGAACCCCAGATCTTTTCATTAGTGGCCAAATGCATAACTAACTTCACCACTAATGTTCCATGCTATAAATACAGAACCACACACCACAGGTAAAGCAGCCTTTCTGGCATGCAGGCAAAATTGAAACTCGTTATGTACTCTTTGTCATATTTCTCTGCATGTTGGCAGA
Source organism: Nesogale talazaci (assembly GCA_004026705.1). Taxonomy (NCBI): domain Eukaryota; kingdom Metazoa; phylum Chordata; class Mammalia; order Afrosoricida; family Tenrecidae; genus Nesogale; species Nesogale talazaci. The sequence goes on along the minus strand of PVJH01022202.1, from coordinate 21,273 downwards.
TCAAGTGCCACCTTTGAAGGGAGATTCTTTCTGACTTTAGCGCAGAGCACTGTTCAGTAGCTCTTTGATTGGATTATGCTTTAAATTTATCTGTCTGCCAGTCACTAGAGATTAAGTAATTAAGATGCTCTTAATATTGCAGGGGAGGCATTAAAATTCTCATTATTTTAATGGACTGCTGGACTCTTGGGATTTGATAGTCGAACACAACATCTTGCATTCCAAGCTAGCAAATTTCACAACTTTGACTCTCTGGCAACCTAAATTTTGAAGCTTTTGATGACTTGCATAGACATAAATAGTCTCAGATCACGTTTTAGAGGAGAGAGAGCATTGTTAAAGAATAATAATAGTCATCACTGTAATGGCAGCTTCCTTACTTGTGCCTTTCAAGCACTAATGACTCCACCGCCTGGGAGTGAGTGGTCTTTTAATCTCTGCTTTGAGAGGCGTCCCTGAGGCCCCAAGGCACTCTGGGGGTGAAGGCGCAGCTGCCTCTGCTTTCTGTGAGATTGTCTTTACCAGGCCTCACCATAGACAACTAATAGGACTGTACAGTCCACAGAGTAGCACTGCAGTGTTTGCCCCGGGAATACAAAAAGACAAACATTTTCTTTTGTGCACCTGTATTCACTTGTTCCCAAAATTTATTTATTTAATAAATAAATAAATCAGATTTATTACCTAATCTTTTAAAGAAGAAAATAATTTAAAAAGTCATCGATGTTACCTGCTCTACAATTCCAAAGTGCAATTAGTGTTTCATTCTCCATAAATTGATAGCTAGTTGTGAAGCCTGTCACGTTGGCATGAAATGTAGCATCTCCCTTCAAGGGCTCAACCCCATGGCCTTCAGAGTCATCATACAAATATAAGGTTTTAGGTAGTCCAGTCCCACACGCTGTCTACAATTCCATGCTCAGTCATCAGAGCGCTGATGTTTCAACTCCTTTATGCTGTTGCTTCTTGCCGCTCCCCATGTTGCCCGTTGTTTCACCACAGTCCAATGATGCAGATGGTCTGTTCTAAAGGACCTGCTGCCCCGCTTGCCTGTGAGGGAGTGAACTCTTCCGTCTTCTTAAAATCACATTTGATCAAGTGCTTTAACGAGGCATCTCCTTTGTGCCACTTGATTATGTAGGCCTTGGGTATCGTGGAGATTGAAAATTAAAACTGGCAAGTTTCTGTATGTACCATACATTTTGTATGTATGTACATTCTAGTGGAGGTCTCTATCAGCAGGCAGCTAGCCTAATACTTTCTATGCCACCCTGAAAGAAAAGGTGCTGCCAATGAAGCCATAACAACCAATCTCCTGGAAGGTGATCTTAATTTCACTGATGTTAAAATATAAAGGAATAAAAAGTATCTTAAGTTGGTATGTTGGTTTAGCCCCCAAGCAGAGTTTGATGCAAGGATTTGAGTGCAAGTAACATATTTAAGAGATGGTTTCAGAAAAGTATTGGTAAAGTAAGAAAGGAAAGTAAGAAAGAAAAGAGTGAAAGCCAGTCAGAGTAAAATAGTGAGTGGGGTAAGAAATATCGTGAAAGAAGTCAAGCAGAATACGGATATGGGAGCAGGGAGAACAAGGCCAATTTAGAGAATGGGGAGAGAGGTGGAGGTGGTAGGTATCGGTAAAAATGACAGCTAAGCAGAAAATCTGAAGAAATCTGAGAAAATGTGAAGTATACGAGCATCTTTGGGATGGTTCTCCAGGGGAGGTGACAGCACCTGTAAAGTCCCTGAGATGAAAGAGCTTGGCTCAAGGCTATAAAGGAGGCCATGATAGATATAGCACAGTCAACAATGGAGGGAAGAGAGGGATGGCTTAGCTCAGATAGACAAAGACCCAATCAAAGTCATAGCCAAGAATTTGGATTTTACTCTATGATGAGAAGTTTTTGGAAAACTTTGAGCAATATGCATGATTTGTTTTGTTTTAAATCATTGTGGTCTCTCTTTGAGGACAAGGGCGGACACAAGGAGAGGGATCAGGGAGCCGGCTTGTAATTATCCAGACTCAACACTGAATGCCATTGAATCCATGAGGACGCACAGTGACCCTGTAGGGGAAGAGAGAACTATCCCTCGGTGTTTCTGAGACTGTAGCTGTTTAGGACAGCAGAAAGTCTGATCTTTCTCCTGAGGAACAACTGATGGCTTTGAACCGCTGACTGTGTGGCTAGCAGGTCAATTCATATCCACTTCACCACCAGGGCTCTGTAATCATCCAAGGGAGAGAAAGACCATTAGGCTTCAAGTAAGTAAGTATAGGAACATCATCATAAGAAAATGAGTACTTTAGCTCATGTAAATATGGTAGCTAATCATTAATAATAAAAGGTTGTGATACATGGAAACTAAAAGCTAAAAAGAGATAGAACCATTGGTTAAAAATGAAACTTAGGAGTTGATAACCAAGTAAACATTTAGTGAACAGTAACAAAGAAAGGGACTTAAGTATACAAAGTTTTAAAAAGCCAGGGGCTCAGGGAAATAAGGAAATCAAAATGTAACCCACCTAAAATCTGACAAAAGCATTCTTCTGGGCCATTATTTTTTGCTATAAAGTCAGTCTGAGACTCATCAGCCCAATCATGAAATCCCTGAGAAAACAGTGACAATTTTAACAAGGCTTGTGTGCACAGCTGGTCGCAGAGCAAACTTCTCCCATGTCCTCTTTGACATACATGCTCCCCCTCTGGACCTTTTGCTCACTCCTGGCTGCGGTTGGTAGGTAGGTAAAGTTGCTTTTCACTTGAAGTGACTCCAAGTGACAGCAGAACTACCCCATGGGGGCTTCCAGACTGTGATCTTTTGGGGAACAGATACTTGGCTGCTGCAAGAAACTCTCCTCCCCCTTTCAAAACTTGTGCAAATGTGGCCCCAAAACTCACTGGAAGGGGCTTTTGCCTCTGATTCATTACTCCAGCTGCTTCTGAAAGATCGCCTTTTGCCTTCGATCCTCCCCCCACCTCACATTGTTCCCTAAAACGCCCCCTTTCTCCCATCAGTATTCCAAATAAAATCTTTCTCGGAGTCTCTTGTTTGTTCCCTGCTTAATGATTAGAACCAGTCCCCTTAGCTGTCAGATAAGGCTTATCTCCTACACAGCCCTCAACTTCTGTTGAAGAAATCTCTTTGTCATGTTCAAAGCTTACCCTGTTATTATCCCTTTAGGCGTTTGCTTTTGCTGTTCCCTTCCTCTGGGGAACATTTTGTCTCCTACACATACACATACCATACACACACACACACACACACACCAATCTCTGTGAGCAAAATAAATAAATGCATAGTGCATACATCTCAAATCTGTCTGCTTCTTAAAACACTGCTTGCTGCAACCTGGTAGAGGAAATGTAGCAGGCCCCCAAATGGCACAATTACAGGTTTAGCTATGCATTTGTTTCTTCATGTCCTGAGAGCCTGTGACTGGGGTATGAAGATGGTTGTAGAATGCTGTTTGTAGCTTGGAAAGCTCGAGCCAGTGGGTGGATTAGGTGGGGGTGAGTGGATGCATAAGGAGGCCCTCATAGAAGCTGGTGAACATGATGGTTGAGGAATGTGCCAGGACATCCTGGGAGAAAGGGCAGTGCAGATAAGGCAGGCCCAAGATGGAAGAGTTCACCGTGAAGGCAACAAAGTGAGATGGAGCTGAAGCCAAGGCAGAGATCTCAGTACCAAGGAGAGCGCCGATTTCCACGAGACATGTATATATATACATGTACATATATATGGCTCGTACAACTCTTGTCACATTCCATATATATACATTTTGTCAAGTACAGTTGTTGCCATCATCATTTTCAAATCATTTTCTTACTACTTTTGCCATTGTTATCAGTTCTTCATTTTCCCCTTCCTCTCTCTCCCTCCCTCTCTCCCTCCTTCCTTCCCTCCCTCATGAACCCTCGATAATTTATAAATTATTATGATTTCTTTCATACCTTATATTGACCAATGTCTTCCTTTACCCCCTTATCTGTTGTCCAAATCCCTGGGAGGGGTTTATAGTAGGTCCTTGTGATTGGTTCCCCCTTTTCTGTCCCACCTTCACCTTCCCCTCCTGGTATGGCTACTCTCAATATCGGTCCCAAGGACTTTTTCTGTCCTATATTCTGAATTTGTAAGGTAGAATTAGGGTCATGATAAAGGCTGGGGAAAGCATTAAAGAAACAGAGGAAAGCTGTGTGTTTTGTTGGTGCTATATTGCTTCCTGACTGGCCCATTTTCTCCCTGTGGCCCTTCCGTAAAGGTATGTCCAATTGCCTACAAATTGACTTTGGGCCTCCACTCTGCATTCCTCCCCGCTTCCCCATTCACATTGACATGATTCTTTGCCCTGGGTCTTTGATGCCTGATACCTGATCCCTTCAACATCTTGTGATCACACAGGCTGGTGAGCTGCTTCCATGTAGGTTTTGTTGGTTCTCAGCCAGAAGGTCACTTGTTTATCTTCAAGCCTTTAAGACCCGAGACACTGTATCTTTTGATATTGGGCACCATCGGTTTTCTTCATCACATTTGCTTATGCACCCCATTGCCTTCAGAGATTGCATAGGGAAAGTGAGCATCTCCGAATGCTGGATTATTAGAACAAAGTGGTCTTGTGTTGAGGGAGTACTTGAGTAGATTGCCCACCATCAGTTTTAAGACATCCTTCGTGCTTTGGGGAGGTCAGTCAACACCTTTTTCTAAGACCTCCCCTTTCAAACAAGAGTGTCCACCTTAAAGAATCCTCACCTGGCACAGCTTTATTGCTTTGAATTAGCTTTATCTCTTTATCTCTATTTTAACTCCTGTCCTTGAAGGATTTGAGGTTTAGTTGAGGAATTCATATCCTAACAAGATCTGCTTGGATCCAACCCTCAGTGGATGGCTCTCATTCTTGAATTTGAGGTAGAAGCCAGAACTTTACTTTATTGAGACTTTCTTTTTTTCTTGATTTTGGAGGATTTTTAGCCTTGGGGTAGCACTGTATCCTCCTAACCTTTTATACCTCTTATCAGGCAGCATTGATGTTATTTAGGAATGAGCTACTTCCTTAAGCTCTGTTGTACATTTCTAGAATCATACAGACCAATAGAAATAGAATATGAGCCACATATGCAATTAAAAATTTCCAGGTAGTTATATTGAACAGGTAAAAATGAATGGGTAAGCATTGGTTAGCAGTATGCTTTAATTAATTCAATCAACTTAAAATACTATCATGCCAGCAGTTAATAAATACTCAGAAAAATTAATAAGATACCTCGTCTTCTGCTTTCTTCTTAACAGATCTTCAGAGTTCAGTACACATGTGTTTACACAGCAAATCTCATGATGGTGTAGCCATATTTTCAATGTTCTTTACTGTACCCAGTTAGTGGCTATTGTATGGAAAAACTGAATCTTAACAGTGGCAAGCCCCGTTTTTTGGATTGTGCCAATACTTTGTCATACCATTACTCCAGACTGCACAGAAGATGGCTAGAACTGTGGGGAGGGTGTAGAACACCGTTCCTGAAAGACGTGGCATCAAACCCAGTACTTATTCTCTTTGCTACTGAGCAAAAGTTGGGAGGAAAAATGTTCAAGATTCTAAATAGATTTGTCTATTGTTCGTTTGTTTGTTTTGCTCATTGTTTGAAACCTATCAACTTATGGAGTTACTTGACCCTTCAGTGAGTGGAATGTAGATGGAGGTAGGATGGAAAATTATTTAGTCTATTCAGATATATTGCATAATGGCCCAAAACAAAAATGAGATAATATATATTCTTCATCTGAAAAAAGTTTTCTACAGTGCTAAAAAGCACTTTATAGCGGAGGGAGGGAGGCAGTTATGAACACTGAAAATTAGGAGATTTTAAGTTTAATTCTAGTTTTTTTTGTAACTAGCTAAATTTAGGTTTTTAAGCCAATAAATGAATCGGTCTGCTCTCGCTTCCTCATCTGGAGGAAATTTGAATAAAATAGAGGCTTTGAAGGGGATCAATGTCTCTTCAATCCCGTCCACTCTGAATCATGATGGCTCTGCCTCTGAGATGAAATCTCATCATCATGGCCTACTGACTGTCTGCCTGTACTGCCTTTTTTCAAGCCTGCTTCATTTCTTACTGGAGCTACCACAGTCAGCAATGCTTCACATCTGTCCTGCTCTCCATTGCCCTCAGAAGACACTTTCTCACCATCTCCTGATGGAGATCCAGCCATGGCTCCCACAGCTCCCACACATCGTCCAGTCCCGCCCCTTTCTGCCTCACTCCTGACCCCTCCATCCTGATGCATCAGCAGGAGGATAACTCGTCTTCTGGGGTAGTGGATCAGCAGTCATTGGGATTTGGGGAACAATCAGGCCCATCACAAAGCAGAAATTGCATCTATAAAAACTGCAACAGGTGTCATTTACTAGTTTGCCATGATATGCTTGTCTTTTTTTTTTTAGTACAAATCTTTATTAGTCTCATAGATAATAATGAGAACAATAGAAAATGACCTTAAAGATGCTTGGAGAAGGCAAAGGCTGAAGGAAGAGGGGAGGAAGAGACTGGCTAAGTGTGAAAGAAAACAGAGATCATCTAAGTTCTGGATTCCTCAAATGCACTTGGTCCAGAAACAAGAATCACTAAGACTTCCCAGTAAGTTCTTAGTAGTTGTTCAGGTGTCCTTCGAACATGAGCAAGATCAAAAGGGAAATCTTGTCAAAGTGCCCGTGAGCAAAATCTAAAAGAATCCAAAGACTGGTCAAGGGGAGAATAGACTGTGACAGATATGCTTGACCTTAGAACAATGGTAATCCTTTAGCAGGTGTTCTTTATGTTGAGGCAGAACTCTTTCCCATGCCGTTATGAAAGTTTTGTGCTAGCTTTAAATTGAGGGGAGGGGGGGCAATCTCGAAAGACTTGCCCAGTGATCTGCTTCCAGAAAGCCTTGTCTGCCCTATGGGTCATGTCTACACTGCCCAGGTAGGGTCACCACAAGTCAGAATAGACCCAATGACATCTAACAAGGTGTTAACCATCTCACACAACAAGGAACACATCTCACACAGTAAATAAGGATGCCCAGAAAAGTAGAGTGATTTTCCCACATCACACAGCTCAGAGCTGAACCTGGAGTCCAGACCATCACACTCTCATTCAAAGCGTCTTTGATATGCTCATGCAATGTAAGGAGGAAAACAACCATCCATTTCTTTGCCCCCCCCCCATTCCATTTTTTAAATTTTCTTTATAAAATAGCACATCTATGTCGCTGCTCTTGTACATCAGCTGTTCCTCATTTGCCTCATTAACACTTTCTTGGATGGTCTCTCCTAGTTCTGGATTGAGTTAGAATAAAGTCTTCCTCCCTGACTGCCTCCCTTATCTTTGTCTTTGACTTCAAATACCTAGAGGCAGCATGGGTAATGCTCCGAGTACTGAGATACAGTCTTGTTTCAAAATAATGATAAGACTGTTTTACCGACTGCACTTCTGATTACCTGTGTGCATGTGAAGAAATGCAAGCTAAAGAACTTCTTGGATTTCTACCATTAACATTTTAAAAAATCAAGTCTCTAAGTGGTACATTTATCTATTCTTGACATTGTACATTTCACATGGTGGTCGTTTGTAAAATACTTAGTGAATTTGTTTTATTGGAACAAATGATCAGTTACCCTAAAGAGTAAGGACCTTTCTTTGAATCTTAATGGCCTTTGACTGGAAGCTTTCCTGCCCTCCCCATCCCCACCCCCTTTGCCAGAGCTGCATGTGATGTGACTTTTCATAGCCACAGAAACGATAGAGGAAAACATCAAATGTGTGCATCAATTTTCTGGCATAAGAAAGATACTTATTTTATAGCCGTTGCATTTCAGACGAGATTAGGTGCATTCAGGGTGGTATGGCTATAGACAGCTGGTGCTTTTCTTATTAGTAACTTACTGGAAAAATCAGTAACTTATTGCAGAATTTTATATCTTAAAATTATTTTACTTTATTGTGGCTAGTCATTCATTATTTAAGAGATGTGAAAGCTACCAAAGTTTAGCTAAAAATGACGGCACCCGGTTCTTTATCTGGATTTTTCACCACTGGGAATTTTAAAACAGAAAACAAAAAGATAGGAAAACTTAAAACCAGTGGCTCCTAGAATGAGCTTAGATTACCTACATAAAATCTTTAATACATTGAGTTTCTGTAACTTTTAATATAGTACAATCCATTCCTACGCTTTAAAAAAATTCAACATATAAATCCAGCAACAGCTCTCCAGGAGCAAGGCTGGGCTTCTACTCCCACCAGGGCAATGATGCCCCCCCCAAAAAAAACTCAACATATAATAATATTTTAAAGGCAAATAATTGTTTCAGATGAGCACATTTTATTTTAATTTTTTGGTTTTTTAATGAATATATCTTATGTATTTATTACCATGCCTTTAAAATTAATTTTAATGAATCATTTGATTGGGGGCTCTTATAGCACTTATACAAATGCATACATCAATTGTATCACACACACTTGTACATACGAGGCAAATAGTTGTAGGTGTTTATTCCTATAGCTAACTTTCTGTTAGTCTCTCTGGTTTGCATCCACTTAAAAAGCTGCCTGTGCAGTTCCTTCTTGTATTTTTTAAACAGTGCGACCACCCTTCTCACTCACTCACAGTCACCAAGCCCATCCCAGCACACAGCACCTCTGTAGAACAAAGCAGAACCTTGGGTTTCTGAGACATTAACTCTCCCCAGGAGTAGACAGTCCCCTCTCTCCTGCAGAGCAGCTCGTGGGTTTGGACCGCTGACATCCCTCTGGGTACGTATAAATGGACACAAATATACCAAATGACAGAAACACCACCACAAAAAGCCTCAAATTGGATTAGACAGCCAGCAAGGGGCACTTGGGCGTGTGGAAGAAGCTTAATGGATTTGCCTTGCCTCAGTTATGTAAATGAGTTACGTGGTATTAGACAAACCTTTAAATATGAGTAATTAACGGTGGAAACTCAGGTCAGCAAACCCTTAACTAGAGAGATGGTTTGAATAAAGCAGTGGTCATGGGCCACTGGCCTCACACAGGGAGCCGAACAAAACAGGTCCGTGGGGTGGCGTGTGTGTGTGTGTGTGTGTGTGTGTATGTGTGTGTGTCTACTTCCCATCAAATAGATGGGAGAGAGGCAGTTTCAGAAGCAGTGTGATATAAGGCAGATGATTTCTAGAGAGGCGAAAATGTGCTTTTTGTCCCTTTAAATTAATCCTGGTCAGTATTAGTTCCTTCTCCTCCTTGTGGAAAATAGAAAGGGAAATGAGTGGGTGTGGGGGCTGTTTGGTCATAAGAGAAAATTGTTCCTAGAGCAGAGGGAGTGTTGCCTCTTTCCGGTGAGTGTGTAATCTCTTCCCGGAAGGCAATTGGAAGTATGGAGGGCACTAAAATTTCTGGGCTTCCATTGGAGGAAATTATAATCTGAAAACCCACTGAGAAGGGTCTGCCCCTCTACCACCAAGAATAAGTATGTTCTTGGGTGCAGCAGAGACATTGTGACTATGGTGACCTCATTAATAAAGTGACCAGATTTTTAAAAAAGCAGGATGTCTGGTCACTCATAGAACTATGTGAGATTGCCACATTGGGGTTCCTAGGGTGAGCTCTTTCAGAAACAGACCATCAGATCTTTTCCCTGATGGAGTTCCTAGTGGGTTTGAACTGCTGATCTTTTAGTTTGCCTCCGAGAACCTAACCATTGTGCCACCAGGGCGGTAGCTTTGGAGATGTCTGTGTGAGATAAGAGAGCATGAGTGGTGTCGTGGTTAAGTGGTAGGCTACAACCCCCATGGTCAGTTTGAAACCACCAAAGACTCCTTGGGAGAACCACCAAGCCTCTCCCCCTGTTAACACACAGGGCATCACTGTGACTCAGAATTGGGAGTTGCCTTTTGGTTTGGTGTGAGATAAAGGACTAAGCACTCTGTAGCTAAGGGATGAGAGAAAGGTCAAACAAGTCCAATCTGAGAGACACTGAGCAATCTCAGGATCCCTCCCCTCTGGCTGCTGGTTTGACAGTGAAAATGCAGGGTGTGTGTGTGTGTGTGTGTGTGTGTGTGTGTGTGTGTGTGTGATGGTGGAACAGACTTGTGGGACATGCACCATATAGGTGTCGAGCTGGGAGAGGACATTTTCACCCACTTCTCCCCTGTTTACTTGGTTATGAGTTGGAAAGGGGGATTGCTTTTCAATTCTGTGCAGTTGGTTTTGAGTTGAAAAGGGGGATTGCTTTTCAATTCATCAGTTGGTTTTTAATGCCAGTTGTGAGTTATGAATTGCATGGCATGATCAACATGTTTAATAACAAATTCTGATGTGATGATATTTGTGTTTAGAAAGAGATATCAAGTCTATACTGATCAATAGTCTTGCTGGGTGCCTTTTATCAAGTTACTTAACCTCTGTGACCCTCATTGTTCTCATTCATGAAAGGACCATGGTAGTTGGAAACACACCCCAGAGTTATTTTGATGTTCAAATTAGATAATAAGAGTCATTGTATTTAATATGCTGAAAGAAATGCTTAATAAATATTATATTTTATTCATGACCATATCGTAATATAATGTAACCAAAAACCCAACCCAAATTAATTCCAAGTTACAGTAATGCACTAGGATCAAGGATAAAGATTTTTCACTCAAAATATAACATAGAAATTATAAAATAGCAAAGTGGTTAATTCCCCACCCCATTCTTTATCTAGTTATCTTATATAATATTTCATATACAATCAAGTGTATTAGGAGCATATACTTCCTTCTAACCTTTCTTCGTGATAAGACATTATTTCATTCTATCTTTCCTTGGCAGTAAGACATTATTTTCATTTTGACATTAAAATAATTGATATCCTATTTGAGGAAGGACAGGTTTAAGAAGGAGGCCGTAGAGCTCAGAGCTGAATTCTTCAAGGTAATGAATAAGTTAAGAGCCTTGGTAGCACAATGGTGAAGTGCTTAGCTGTTTACAGAAGATTTGATGATTTACATTTACCCAGTACCTCTGTGTGGGGTGAGGAATAAAACCTGTCGTTTTGCTTCCACAAAGATTACAGTCATGAGGTCTTTTCTGTCCATGGTGAAGTATGGACTGGCTATGAACTGGAACAGACCCAATGGCCCCCGACAACAACACCAGAAAGGAATAATGGAGAGAAGTTGGTTCCTATTTGACTTTCTGAATATTTTTTCTCAAATTTTATGTACACATACACAAGCAGAAGCAGGAAAAATGCGACCTGGAGATGCTCATCAGCCCACCAATTAGCAGGCAGCTCTGATGGGCCCAGCGGAGTCCCTGGATGGTGGACGGTCACAGAGGGAGGTGCACGTCCACCCCAGGGTCTGAGGAGGAGAGAACCAGTGCTCCGTTCTGTGGAGTCCACCACGACTACCTAGGGAGCGCAGTTCCCCTCAGGCAGCTCCGCAGTTATGTGCAGGGGGTGATGCACAGTGTTGGGCATGTTGAAAACAGCTTAGAATTTAAGTCAGTCCGAAGAGACAACTGCATATTCTGAATGCTAAATGACCAAAAGCAGGTAGCAGATGTAAGAGAATAAGTACTCCCTGATACGTGCAAAGGGCAGAGCAGGAGCTCTCTGTTCTCAACCTGTGGGCTGAGACCCCTTTGGGGGTCAAAGGAGCCTTTCACAGGGGTCACCTGATTCATAGCAGTAGCAAAATGACAGTGATGAAGTAGCAACAGAAAGAATTTGACTGTTGAAGGTTGAGAACCACTGCCTTAAAGCATCGTGGCGCAAGTACACTTGAGCTTGGTACTGATGGAAGGGAGCGAGCGCGTGAGCAAAGGGAGAGGACCTCGCCATACAGTCCAAGAACAGTGTCTGGAAGCAGTAAGCAACTGCAGCGAACATCCATGGAAGACGGGCTTGTCGTCAGGTAGGAGGCGGGTGGGAAAGTATTTTGCATAACAGACCAAGGTTTTACTCTACAGTCAATGGGAATACTAGAGGCTATCTAGTGTCTGGGAAGATGAACATGTCTTCCGTCCACTGAGCTGACAAAGGAGTTTAAGATCATTTCCAGGATGGTCACATGGCACTGTGAGTTGTAGAATCAACTTAATAGCACTGGACGTTGGAAAATATATGAAAGTGGCCTTGCTCATTTCTGGTTGTACCGGAAATAATATAATCCTTCAGAAAATAATGGGAGATAGCATATTTATAAAGATGGTTCCACTTCTGTGTATTTTTAAGGGAAACCTTTTTAAAATCCTGGTTTTCAGTGGTAAAAATTGTGGTGCATTGTTTCAGTGAAATAGTATGTGTCCGCTTGAAATTACAATTCTGAATACTAGTAGCAATATGGAAAATATTTATGACCCAACAGTACCTTCAAAAATTAAAAATCTTGGGCTGAGCCCCTTTGGCGTAAGTGATTGAGTGTGGGACTGCAGCCCGCGGGCTTGGCGGTTCAAATCCAGGAGCGGCTCTCAGGAGCGGCACTGGGTAGCGCCCACGACCACCAGAGACAGTGATGCTGCGCCCCCCCCCCAAAAAAAAATTTTAAATCTCAAGACTATAGACTGGCTTAAATTATATACAATCATATTATAGTTAACGTTTATACATATGAGTGCATTTATTTGCATGTATATACCATACACACACACACACACACACATACACACACACAAACTGTAAGGAAGCTCAGGCATTAGAGATGTGAGATTGTTAAAAAAAAATGTACTGTTTTCTGTAATGTTGCCTAAGAAAAAGAAATATGAGTTGTAATTGCTTGGTGAGTGAGAGAAGTTGAAGCAGGTAAAGTAAAATCAGCCAAGATAATTGTATGACTCCTATAATCCTTTCAGGACTCTTCTTCACCAGGGTTCTTCACACACATGCACACACACACACACACACACACACACACACACCAGGTCCTACTGAATAAGCCTCTAGGTGATTCCACATTTTCCAGAAGAAGGATTGCATGACTTTCAACAAAGTACCAAAAAGCACCCATAACACACCCAGTGCTTTGACTGAAAAAAAAATTCCATTGGGAGTCTGAACTGTATGTGTCCCCAGTACCATGACAACCACAATAATGGAAGAAGAGGTGGTAGATTTTACACACAATATCTGTTTAAAGAGACTTTTCCAGCTGGTGTACTTTGGCTTTTTAAAGAGCAGACTCATCAAACCTTTTCTGTATTGCTTTCATGAATTAATTGATTGTGCATAATTTAAATAAGGTCTTACATGTCAGATGTAAGATCATTTGAAAATTGAGCTTACCTGCAGTCTATTTTCTTAATGAAGTTACAATCAGGACAGACTAATGTCCAAAGAGAGAAATTTGTGTGTCTAAATATAAACGAAGAGGAGACAGGAAAATTCTGGTCAACTTTTTTTTAAAAAAAACAACAACAGTTGTTTGCAAATCTGTATGTATTTTAAATAAGACACTGCTTGAGTGGCAGGAAAATGAGGGATGAGAGAGAGGGGGGAAAATTAATAAATATGGGATCGCCATAGAGAAGCACATTGCAGTTTTGATGTTCTGATGGCACGCAAACTCAGAAAGGAAACCAATCTCCACCATTTTCTGGAAGCAGTTAAATGTTGTAACAATTTGCCTCAAAAGCAGTTTTTCTACCCCATCCTCTCTTGATGTCACAATACCACTATAGAATCTTGGCACGTTGCTCATCAGTAAATTATGAGAAAGCACAAGGATGGTGGCCTCTAGTGCCATCCAATGACTGGTGGGGTTCCCTGGTCTCTGCACTGTCCTTGTAGAAGATGACTTCTGTGGTGCTTTCACCAAATCACACGGTGCTTACCTTCTCTCGACTTTGCTGAGTTACAGCATCGAGAAACATGGCTTTGGATGCCTCTGAGCTTCCAGGTGTAACATCATTTCAGAATGGAAGGAAGAAACGCTGGAGGCATACACTCTTTTCATCCAGTTTGTGGACTGAGCCAATTTTTAACCTCACACCCAACCAACTAATTGACATCCTCTTGTTTTCCTGTACAGGATTTTTTATCATTATTATTACTGTCATTATTATTATTATTATTTTAAAAGCGTCCATCACTTCGATATTAGGATAGCCTACAAAATCTAGCGGGCCACTGACTGTGAATATAAATGGGCAAGTCTATAGGTCTACTACATAATCATAAAAGTAAGGCTCATGAAAGTGTCCAAATAGGCCATTAAGCCCCATACCTCCACTTGCAGAGAATGTTTTGCGTAGTTCACCCAGTAACTGCTATTGAAAAGTCCCGTGTCACAGTGCGAGCTGTGGGCAGAAACCCAGCACACCATCTACCGGGCCTGCGGTTGTGGGGAAGCCGTGTGCTGAGATAATTCTGATTGGCCTCAGTCAGTCAAGCTGCACAATCACACTCTACTCCATTCAGACTTGTCTGTGCAGAGCTCAGCTACGGAGGAAAGCGCAGCTGTCAGCATCCGGACACTGCTCTCTGAAGCACAGCCTTCTTTAAGGGGCGACGGGAACCTTCTTTTCCCCTACCCATGGCCAGGGAAAGGAAGGGTGATGCTAATGCATCAGTAGAAACAAACTAAAATATCTGTGGCCGTCGAGCCAATTCTGAATGCTGGTGATCCCAGAGGACAGGGTGGCAGTCTGTGCTCCGCGGGACCCCCACAGCTGTGCATCTGCACGGGTGCAGGCGCTCATAGCTTCGTCCCATGGGGCAGCTAGTGGTTCACCCAGCTGAGCTTTTTTAACCATTCAGGGTCCTCAAACTTTTTAAACAGGGGGCCAGCTCACTGTCCCTCAGACCGTTGGAAGGCCAGGGCTGGACTATGGTTTTAAAAATAAACTATGAACAAATTCACTGCTGGCCCGGGATGAGTCGGCTGCTAAGCAGGACAGCTGTGGTGGCAAAAACACCCAACAAGCCAGATAAATGTCCTTTTTCCAAGTCTCGACTAGCACAATTCACAACTAGTGAGGATGTGTTGGGCAGAGAAACACCTGGACTGAGCAGGATTCCATCAGAGCCGTCCATTGCCTTCCGTCATGGGGTCTCTGAAGTCACGTGGTTGGTTGTGGTCTCTGTTGTTCTCCCTGACAATGTGCTTTGGAGGGGACTATGTACCACACTGGTTGTGCTTTGGGGAAGAAAGGCATTGTTCTAACCAGGTCATAAGAAGTGTTGAAAAGAGCTTCAAAGAAGCATAGCCCCCCATTGTGTTCCATAGTCAGTGTAATTCACAGGGGCTAGGTTTTTAACTTACATAGCCGCCACAGGGAGCTGTCCCATCTGCAGACACTGTGCACACTCGAATTGGAGCCCGTGAGTGACTTTCCACTTGGTTCTCTTTCCTCGCTCGACAGAAACGTAGAGCTTGAAAAGGAATCATTACAAGTTTAACAACATGGAGGGATGGGAATAAACTGACAAAGAGTGTCAGAGAGATGGCTGTTGGAGATCAAAATGATAGACCTCGCTTGTCACTCGAACCCCCCTCTGATACAGGGTGGGCCCAATCTAGCTTTCCATGTTTTCTATTTGTTTTTTCCCACATTTGGGAGTTTATCTTTGATGTATTTTGTCATTGGGGGTAGCCCTCTTAAACCTTTGTGATATGAAACCCAGGATTGATGAACCCAGAGAGACAGCACGTAGAATAATAGTTCCTGGGGAGGCCAATGAGGGAGGGGGTCTAAAAGGGAGCTGCTGTGACAGTGTAAGAAGGGAGAGAATGTTTTGAAACTAATCATGTTGACAATTGTAAAATACTGCTGGCTATGATTGAACTATGGAATGATATGATATCCCTAACAGTTCCAAATAAAATGGTTTAAAAAAATAAAATGTTCAGTACCAACACCTGTCAGCTGGTGCTTGGAGGACTCATGATAGCACCACAGTGAGGTCTGACTGTCGCGCCATGTGGGACACCTTCCAGGACTGCCCTGAGGGTGGCGCTGCACAAAATACCACCCCGATGCAGTCTATACTCCAATAAAGCTACCAGTTTATGTTCATTATTTTCCTTTGAGCGCTTATGTACCAAGAGTAATCTGGCTTACATGAACCAGCATTTTACAATTCTTTCACCTTATATGAGTGAATGTGGAATAGAAAAAGACTTTCCCCCAGCTCTGTCTCCCGCAAAGTACATCTCCTTCCTGTGACATACGTCTTCACCTGTCATCAGGAGGCTTGCTTGCCCCCCAAAAGTTATATGTCTTGGTTGGTAATAAATAATTCTCAAATAAATAAATAAATCATTTTCTCTCTCCCCTGTCCCCTCGGGTCTCTGTCTCTGTCTCCCGCACCCCCCAACCCCCCTGCAATTCCCACCTTCCACATCCTCACGTGGACCACCCAGTGGGGCTGAGGGGAGCATGCTACCATGCAATGTGCCTGACTCCCTTATTCCACTCTCCTCTCTCTTTCTCATTCTCTATGACTTGACTTTAGTCTTTCCATATTATCGCTGTACAATTGCGCCTGCCGGGCCTATGATGATTTGTTAGGGGCTGCCTCCACTGACAGGTGAATACTCTTGGAAATGGATGTTAGAGACACCCAAAAAGAGAAATGAAAGGGAGAGAACTAGGTTGGAGGAAAGAAACACAGGTGACAAAAAGAAAAGTCCTAAGATTTATTTTTTTACTATAAGATTGCACACTAAAGTATGTGAAGAAAATGTAGTTTCTAGGCTTCCACAAGGGAAAGTGCCAGAAAGGACCAGTGTGGGTCCTATGGATGACTATATATCTATATATAGAGAGAGATCATCTCTCAAATAAGGATTCTGGTTAATACAAGGCTTTAAAATTTAGAAAAAGAAAAACGGAAGAACTATGCTTCCCTAGCTCCCTTCATCACCTCTCTGAACATACAGCAGTGACTTTCTTAAAACAAGGACACTCTCCAACCGTGACCTCTTACGGAGTCTGTGTAACAAGTTTGAGCACCTCAACAGATTTTGCTGGTTTGTAAGTGGATAAGAGGAAATGTTTAACCCCTTTTGTCTTGCCACAAAGGAGGGCTGATCACCCTGGGCGGTCCCTGAGGTCTGCACAGCTGTTGGATTGGCTGCTGGGAGCAGGACTTTAACATTTTACTGCACGTGATCCAGCCCCAGTGGGGTTCAACTGCCAGGGCTTTTGTCTGAAGAAATGTGCTGGGAAGGGTACTTGGTTGCTGGTTTTCCTTTTGCTGCAGGCAGGGAAGTGGCAAACAGTAAGATAACTTTTCTAGTAAGGTCATGTCTCTGCTCCTTTCAGGGCAGAGGTGAGTGAGTGACCACGGACTGCCCACTGACTTGGACTGGTTGATTTTCGCTCTTCTCTTGGGTAATATTTTAATGATCTGTTTGTAGCCCCAGTCCAAATGGTACTTCAACAGTAGTGCCTTGTCTGAAGTTTGATGATCTCCGTTCATTGCTGTGGTGCTCACAGTGTCTCTTCTTGGTCCAAGGAACTTGTATCTAAAGCCTTCACAAAACTTGTGGAACAGGCCTCAGAGGGATTTGGAGGGTGATGGCAATTAGGGTTAGTGTAAAAACAATTTCAGTTGCAAACTATGAATATGTCTTAAAGGAAAATAAATGCTGGTGGATTTATGTTTGCCATTAGGGTTCACTCAGAGGATGTGTGTACACATCATTTCAATGGATCTGTCACTCTTTGTATAGACCTGTGTTTTAATGGTCACATGGGCCATTTTTAAATACTTTACATGGCTTTGAAACCAGGTCTGTGTCCTCCCTTCTTTGTTACCTTCTCAGTTGAACCTCAGGATATTGTAATATAATACTTTCTGTGTGCAGAAAGTGGTATACACCCTACTCATGTGCCCTTTTGAATAAAAAGAGTATTTTATTGTCAATTTCAGCACGGTAACTTCAGAGTTGCCCCTCCCCACCCCCCCATCCATTTCTGTGTTAACCCTTTTTATCCCAGATAATGTAGTGGCCAAGAAGTTGGGAAAAGATGGATTAGGCACACATCGTCTTAAGATACCGTAATTGGATTTGTTAGCTTTAGCTCATGAAATATCTTCAAAGACCACCTGGCTTTTTAATATTATACTCAACTTCTCAATTGTTTGAACTTCACAAAATGAAACTTAATACGAATCAACCTGTGTTATACTAATGTGACCGAGTTAACATATTGAAGCCACAAGTTTTGCTCCTGGAAAATATTCATTTTCTGTTGTTTTTTTTTATTATAGCTGGGCATGAAAAGAGTATATTGAAAGATCCTCTGTGGTTTCCCTGGACAGTTCCCCCTTTTGTTTCAGATTCTCCATGAATATTAATAAAATGGCATGAACATCTCACAAAGTCACGTGTGTTTATATAGAGTGCTTCACCATTTGCACGATCTGGCTTGATCCTCTGCACCACCCTCTGTATAGAGGGGAAGCCTCATTCTCCCCATTTTAAGAATGAGAAAGCGAGATCCAGCAAGGTTTGAGCTCGGTGCCCCAAGATATACCCACACAGGGACCTGCAGGGCTGATGTCTGGCCGGGCTCCATGGGCTTGCTGTTTGCTCTAATGATCAGACTGTTTGGACAAAGCCCTTCCAAGGGGAGGCTCTGGCAGCAGCTGGTGTAAGGTAGATTAAAAAAAAAAACTAAAGCCACTTGGTTGGAAAGGGGAGCAATCACAGGAGCAAGCGAAGATCCCGGGGTAACCAAGTGCTTTTAAAAGAAGTGGGAATAAAGGCAGGGTGGTGACCACAGCTCACAAGATCATTCCTTCCTTCCTTCCTTCCTTCCTTCCTTCCTTCCTTCCTTCCTTCCTTCTTCCTCAACTTCAAAACTGTCCCCATCCCTTCTGTTCATCCCCCTGGTCCATAGTATTTCCTGCAAAATGTGTAGTGCCTTAATTCTGCAGGAGGAAGAAGAGACTGTGGGCTCTTGTAAAGATTCAGTCTTGAAACTCCTAAGGACCAGTCTATGCATCCTCTTGTTTGCAAAGTGAGTCTGATTTCATGGGCGCAGTTGGAATCTCTTCATTATTTGGGGCTACTATAACAGAAACACGTTACATGGAAGGCTTCCTCCAACGGAACTTTATTTTCTCACATTTGGGGGGCTAGAAGTCCAAATTCAGTGAGCTAGCTCTAGGCAAAGGCGTTTTCTCTGTGTCAGCTCTGAGGCACGGTGCTGGTCTTTCATCATCTGGGGGTCTCGTGTTCCTTGGGCATTGCCATATGTTTTGGCATCGATCTTCCTCTGGATCTATCAGATTCTCAGTGCAGGGATCCTGAATCTCAGGATGTTCTGCTCATGGCTCCTCTGTCTTGATGATAGTAAGACCTTCTCTTTCCTTTAACTCCCGTAAGATAAAAGCTAACAGACAACGGCCCAGAGCACCCTTGATTGCCAGGTGTGGCCCCTAACCACAGACACTCACCTCCTTGCTCTGGAGGCCAACCGAGTTGTCTCAGTTCTCCTGGTTCTGCTGCTGTTGCTGTTTCTCAGTTGCTGCTTCTCCACTGAGCATTGCCTTTGATGTCCGTCCATAGTTCTACCAACAGTCTCTCTTGTTGAGGGCCTTTCTCTGTTTCACTGCCCCTTTACTTTCCCAAGTGTGATGTCCTCCTCCAGGCACTGATCTCTCTTGACAGCATGTCCAAAGTCTGTGACATAAAGCCTCACCATCCTTCCTTCTTTGGAACCTTCTGGCTGTACTTCTTCCAAGATCCATTTGTTTGTTCTTCTGGAAGTCCATAGTACTTTCAATATTCTTGGCCATCGCAATTCAAATGCATCAATTTTTCTTTGGTCTTTCTATTTCAGGGTCCAACTGTCACATACATAGGAGGGAATCAACATTGCCATGACTTGGGCCGGGTTCACCCTAGTCCTTAAAGTAACATCTTTGCTTTTCCATCCTTTTATGGGATTCTGTATAGCAGATTCACCCAGTGCAATGTGTCATTTGAGATTCAGCAGGCTATAAGAAAAGTACCACAAGTACATGGTTTTATCAAACAGAAATGATTCTCTTACAGTGTGAGAGACTGGAATTCTCAATTCAGAAAGCTAGCTTTCAGCAAAGATTTTCTCTCTGTGTCGACTCTGAGGGAAGGTTCTTGGCTCCTTTCAACATCTGTGGGCCTGATTTCCCATGGAGATTTCCATGGATCTTGGCATAAGTTTTCCCCTGGATCTAGGAAGTTCTCAGCACATGAATCTCATGGTCCAAAGGATGCATTCCACACCTGATTCTTCTTCCATTCATCCGAGGTCCCTCTATCTCCGCTTGCTTATTTAATGTCTTTCATATCTCAAAAGAAATCGGCTCATCAGGTACAACCTAATCCTGTAGTTTGTATCCTTTCTTGTTACATCACTACTTCAAATAATGTCTTCACTCACTCTCCATAACCCTGAATCTTTTTATATTGAAACATTTTTTTCATTATTTTTAGCAAGATGTTCCTTGCGGGCACTATCAGTGACATTGTTATATGTGTCCTGTGTTCTTTTGGCTCGCTTTTCTTCGGATTGGGCACGGATCTGTCCTCCAGATTCCGAGGCATAGACGACACCTTCAGCACAGCAGCCTTGTGCTGAAACACTTCAGTTGTACTTCTGTCAATTCCTGGAGCCTTGTCAGGGTCTTCAGGGTGGCACCTGGTCTCCACCAAATATAAAGCCTGCCAGTCGATTCCTACTCATATGAACCCACTAGGGTAGAGTAAACCACCCCACAGTGGCTCTCCGCCTGTGTCCTTTACAGACTGTCACATCTTTCTCCCTTGGAATAGCTGGTGGGTGTGAACTGCTGGCCTCTTGGCTTGTGGCTGATTACTTAATCACTGGGTCACCAGGGATTCCCTTCCAGTCACCACAGGCCCCCATCATCACAAATGGGAATCTGGGACATGTTCCCAAACCCTGACATTTACATCTCATTTCTATCAACTCTACAACTCTTCTCTTTCTTCTTTTTCTTTTTTAATTTTATTGGGGGCTCTTACAGCTACTACAACATTCAGTACATCATTTGTATCAAGCACATTTGCACACTTATTTCCACATACATTTCCCAATATTTTCCACTTGAGCCCTTGATACAAGCTCCTTTAAAAAAAAACCCTCCCCTTTCCCTCCCCCCCTTTTTAAAAAAATTAATCATTTTATTGGGGGGCCCCTACAACTCCCATCACAATCCCTAACAACATCAGTTGTATTCAGGCCACTTTTACACACCCATTGCCATCATCACTCTCAAAACATTCTCCCTCCCTCCAGGCCCCCATTATCT
>PVJH01022201.1:0-37116 GCA_004026705.1 Nesogale talazaci | reverse complement strand
CTCCCTGCTCCATCCTGTCATGCTGCATAAACAGTACGTTCCCCTTGGGTGGATTAGTACCCCGTTTCCCTACTATACATCTGTAAACCCCCCCCCCCCCGCTCAGTAGGCCCTTGCCTCACCCCAGGGATTTCTGTATACAGTAAACTTTTTCCCTATTCCCCTTTTGCATTTTTTAAGCTTGTCTCAGCAGTCTCATGGTGTACTTGTCCTTTTGCGCTTTGCTTACTTCACTTAGCATAATTTCCTCCTTTTCCCCCATGCAGCGATGTGCTTCATGCGTCCTCACTGCTTTTCAGTGATGCATAGGACTCCATTGTGTGTGGGTACCACAGCTTTTTTGTCCACTTGTCAGTTGATGGAAATTTGGGTTGTTTCCAACTCCTTGCCATTGTGAACGGTGCTGCGATGAACATTGGAGCCCAGATGTCTGGGAATAGTTTGTTTCTTGCCTCTTCTGGATAGATGCCCAGTAGGGGTTTGCTGGGCTGTGTAGTAGCTCAATTTCCATCTGTTTTAGATATCACCAAGTCGATTTCCATAGTGGCTGTACATACCTGCGGATTTACCAGTTATGGATGAGAGTTCCCTTCTCCCCACAGCTTCTCCAGCACTTGTTGCTTTCTGATTTTTTTGAATCGGGCTATCTTCAAGGGTGTTAGGTGGTATCTCATTGTTGTTTTAATTTGCATTTCTCTTATGGCTAATGATCGGGAACATCTTCTCATATGCTTATTGGCCATTGGGACTAAATGGCGAATTTTCGTTGACGTCTTTTGCCAGCTTTATTCTGCTCTCTTAGTTGTGGGTTTGTGTCTGTCTTCATCCTTTTCCTGTCATCTTTTTAGTTCTAGATGGGAAGAAATAGCTAAACATGTTCACAATCCCATGTGTAGCCAGAGTCAGTCTAGCCTTTCATTATTTTAACCCCTTTGGGTTCACTTTATTTCCAATGTGCCAGAATGCTCTTTTCAAACAGCAGCCTTGATTTTACATCTCTCGGACTTAAAAAACCTCCAGGATGAAAGTCCATAATCTCTGACATGGCTGCTAGGAGTGCATGATCTGCCTCTTCCCTACTTTCCCTCAAGACAATGCTGGTTTTACTCTCCTCAGTATTGTGGTGACAGAGGTAACAAAGCATATGCCACCTCAACTGTCTGTGCACAGGCAATTCAGGGACAGTTATTATTTTTTCAGGCGGTGCAAGTATTCTATTTGTTCTTTACCAAATCACGTAAACCCACGGTCCTTAAGCAAACACTTCTCCCTTTTCTCTCTCTGGGATAGTTAAGGTTTTGTGTCAGGATTCTGTGGTTTGACAGATGGGACCGAGTGAACCCCATGATGTGACCTGACAAATAGGATGAGGTGCCACACAGCACTCATACTCAAGTCACAGTCCTGAGGTCATTAACTGAAAGGGTGTTTTCTGGGGGTCGTGTGACCTGATTCATTTATAAGTGAGTATAATATAATATATTATAATATATAAGTGTGGAAAAGTTTGCTTGTTTTTCTTCTGGATCTGGATCCTGCATTTGGCTCAACGGCACCGCCCCCCCCCCCCCCCCCCCCGACACTTTGCACTTAAACCAATGGACTGCCATATTGTCTTCTCATCCTGGGAGATAACAGTGGCATGCAGTTTGATTTGCCAACCTTGGATTCCTTTACTTCTTCAAGCCTGACCTGCTGACTTTGGATTAGTTTGCTTCTAGAGTCACCGGTTTACAGTCTTCTAACTCACCTTGTGTTCCTCAGCCCTCAGAGCTGTGCAAGTCAGAAGGAACCTACAGTCTAACATTGGACTCAGCGACCTGCCTGCGCTTAGACCTGACAACGTCTATGATTGTGTGAACCATGGTCTTGATAGAAGTGTCTTTCTCTATGTAAACTTCACTAGGTTTGTGTGCATGTGTGCTCTAGAGAATCCTGCCTCCCTCCTGTGTCCCATTGGATTCTATATATTTCACATAAATGAGATCATGCAGTATTTATCCTTCTGTAACCCATTTATTTCACTCAACATGATATATTTAAGACTCACCCATGTTGCGACCTGTATCAGAATTTCATTTCTCTATATGGCTGAGTCATATTCCATTGTGTGCAGATACCCCCATTTTGTTCAGCCATTCATCTCTTGATGGATATTTCAGTTGTTTCCACCTTTTGACTATTGGGGGAATGAATATTGCATGCCTGACATCACTTATTCTGGGGGCATGTTGAGGACTGGGTTGCTGGGTTTTGAGCACATTGTTATTCTTTGCTTATCTTTGGTGGTTATTATGTATTACCTTTCAGTGCTCATCTCAAATATCCTTTCTGCAAGGAGTCTCCAGAATCAAGACCCCATCAGGTTGCCCATCAATAGCCCTCAATCCACCAACTTAAATACCTAATTAGCTGCTTGATTATAGTGGCCTCCACTAATGTGTAAGCTGTTAGTTTCAATGGTGAGTTTAGCTCAAAGGTAGAGAGGTAGAACTGGCTTCTGCAAGATCATGGAACAGGTTGGTCTTCCTAAGTGCTGTGGCCCCACAGTTGAGCACGGCACATTTATACACCGGTATATAGCTGAAGAGTGAATACGTGAGCAAATGAATGAATGAAAATGTACCTGGGCTCATAAAGCTGAGATCACAGAGAGAATAGCTACTAGAGTATCTGGTTCAACATCCTTCTTGTTACAAGAGAAGATATTGAGGGTTAAAGACACAAGGGAAAGAGAAGTTCCTCCCAGATGCCCAGGCACTAACTTTTTATATGCAAAGTTACCCACAATCCTCTGAGGCAGATCACATCTGTGGTAGTTACATGATCTGTTGTCAGTTTGAGTCACAAGAGTGAAGGGGTGGAGGTTAGCCTGTCAATTAGGTCCCAGCTTGATGACCTGATTTGGAGATGCTAAGGAGATTAATAGCTTGCTGGAGGCAGGACACACACTCATTACTGGGAAGACTTTGAGGTTGACAAGCCACATGGAGACAGGCTGATGGCAGCCAGAGCCTTAGAGCTGGAGAGGCCACATGGAGAGCCCTGCTAGCGCTGAGATGCTTTTACTGCCAATGGATCCACAAAACTTCCCACCCACTGGGCTGTGCTCTTCCTGCATTTGGCATCATGGCATGTGTTTTGTGAGTTGGAAGAGGAATTTATAGATTAGTATCACACTATGGGCAAATACTGGAATTTGGGACTTGATCTGGACTGGGCCGGGATGCTTTCTCGATATTCAACTGCTCTTGTATACAAAGCTCTTTCTTATGCACATGTGAGTGTCTGTGAAAATGTTTTTCTCTAGTCAACCCCGACTAACACACCAACACTCTCATTCTGGAGAAGGAATGGAGAAGGTCACAGGGTACTTTCTCAGGTCTCTTTAAATGGTAAGCTCTCTGGTGACCGGTAAGGAGCTAGGATGGATGACATTGCATTGCTCAGGGGAGGGTCTGAAAGGAGGATGCTCTGATTGCATGGGACAGTACAGTTGGATGAAGACTTAAGGCCTTGCAGACCAACCCTTTTGGACCTATAGAATGTTCCCCAGATAATGGAGTGGAGAGCCAGGACCAGACTGCCAGCCTTCTGATGCCTGACTAGGCAGGGCTCCTCAGACAGAGAATAGAGAAGCCAGTTTTGAGAGAGTGCCTGCGTGGGTGCTGATGTGAGTCTTGACTGGGCATCACCATTGACCTTGCTTTTTGCTTTGTAGGTAAGTATGATTGGTTTTTGGTCAAGCAACTGTGAGCTGAGCTTCCCAGGGTACTCAGAGAGAGCCTGGACTTAGGCCACCTTTCTGGACTAACCTTGGGGAGGTGGGGTTTGTGTGTGCAGAGATGAGGGGGTGGGTGGAGGCCAGTAGGTTCTGCAGCTGTTTTGATCACCCCTTGTTCCTACTCTGCCTAAACCAAATAATATAAAACACAAGAATCTTCCAGGGCCTCTGTTAATTATCAGTGGTTCGTGCTTTGAGTGGGGGATTTGTTTGCCCTTCCTTCCTTCCTTCCTTCCTTCCTTCCTTCCTTCCTTCCTTCCTTCCCTCCCCACTTTCCCCACCTTCCTCCCTCCTCCCCTCCCTCTCCCCCTCCTCCTGTGCTTGTGGATGCAGAAGGAGGCACAGAAAGATGGTTAGTAGGGTTGAGACGGACGATTCAAAGAAAGCCGACTTTTATTTGAAGAACTCGCTGCCTGCATTTCTTTATGGCCTGACTTGTGCGCCCCTTTCTGCCACAACTTCCCCCAGGAGGAGGACGCATGCATAGGCCTGGTGAGCAACCTTGTTGTGTGCTCAGTGTCTGAGTGGGTCTGATTGCATTGGGGCAAAATCTGAGCCTCAAGGGTGGGGTGGGTATCAGGTGGGCAAAGCCCCTCACATCCAGGTAACTCTGAAGGCTTGAAACCAGAGAGAGTCCCGCACTAGAAGTCTCCGTGGTGATTCACTGGCTTTTTGTTCTTTTGAACGGAGTCAAGGCACGCATCTCCTCTGAGTCTCCCTTTCCTGAGCTGCCAAACTGGGAAGGGACGAGGCATAAAGTGATAGGCAGTGGGACAGCACTCTGGAAATGGCTGAACTGGGAACCTGGATCAAGACAGATGTAGGTTCGGGTTAATTCCTATTGCATTCCTGCTCCTCTGCGGATGACTGCGTGTCTGCTTGCAGTCCGGGCCCTACTGACCAGGGTCAAGGTGCAGTGGGCGGACCTCCTCCTCCCGTCCACTTGTCAGGGATGTCATTTGAGGATCCGGCAGGGGAACAGGAAGAGAGTAGGCTTACAGCCTTACAGGCAGAGCGCATTGGTTCAACCTCTGCAGGGTGCCGGTTCTCTCTGTGGGCCCTTGATTAGTCTCTGGGACAGGCAGTGCAAAGAACTGGCTCTGGCTCTCAGTCCAGGTGAGACCAGACACTCAGCCCCCCGCCTGAGGGCCGCCTCCACCTCCAGCCTTGCCGGCAACAGGGTGAACCTCTCCTACCCCAGCCAGGGCCCTTCTTCTCCTGCAGGACAAACCCTTTGCACTGAGGGTCCTTGGAGGCTGGGCTTTTCCCTGTCTCACAGAGCGCCCTCAGAGTTTTTGAGTTCGGGGTGATGGGAAGAATAGCAGGGAAAGTGAGTCCAGCCCTGCCCTGCTGGTCACCGGGCAGTCTGATGCTCTCTCCATAGTGTTTCGGAGCCTCTACTTGGGGAAGAGAGTTGCAACAACTCCAGAATAGAAACACCACATCCAAGTGGGTTAAACGCCAGCCCTGACATTTAATTAGCAGCTCTTCCAGCTCCCACACTTGAAGAGTACCTGTTATTTCTTTTCTTTTACTCACAATACACTGAAAGCCAGGAGCATTTTCCCGAGCTCCTGAACCTCTCATCAGAAGTCAATCATTTTGGAAGCATGATAAATACTTCTGCAAGTCTGCTGCAGAGGGGGATGTGACGAGCTCCCCAAAGTACAACTAGGAGATGGGGTTGCGGGCGAGGGAAGGGGCCCTGCCAAAAGCTCCTGGCTTTTCATCTGCCCGCAGCCTCCCTCATAATCCTCCACAGCTCAGCTTGCCAAGTAAGCACAGGACTTGAAGGGCCCACTGGTCTGTTGGCTTCTGTAACAAGCGGGGAGCTAAGCCAGCCGAGCTGGTGGGGACGCAGCCTGAGCTCCCTTGGGCTGTGCTGGAGCAGGACTAGGGGTGACTGGGAGCAGATCTCTGGAAGAGAGGGAAGGTGAGCCCAGCTGGTGAGTGGGCCATACAATCCTCTCCCTCATCCACAGTCCACGCAGTGTCCAGCGAGTACTCTGAATGAGGACCATCGTGGGTCAATGGTCAAATTCCCTCCTGCTGGATGGGTCACGCAGGCCCAGTTCCTGGCTCATGCACCTCATCTGCCAGCAGTGGAGGCTACCAGGTTGCTCGGATGCTGCCTGGGGTTTAGCAGGGCTTCCAGGCTGAGTTGGAGTAGGAAGCAAGACTTGGGGGGCTCACTTTGGAGAACCAGCCCATGAAAAGCCCAGGGATCACTCCGGGACACTGCTCCAGAACACAGCCCAGAGATGGGCGGTCTCGGGCGGGCAGCGCTCCCTTGTCACCCAGTCAGGGGCTGGATCCAGGTCAGCTACAAAGAAGGGCTGGGAAGAAAATGAACTTCAGGTCCTAGACGCATCTGGAGAAGGGAGGGAAGGATGGGGTGTAGGCAGAGAGCAAGACTGTGGGTCGGCATGTGACAGGATGAGGCATAGCAGGACGATTCTAGGCAGAAGAGAGCAGGGAGTCTCCAGGATACCCAACCGTGTACCTCCTGTCCACCCTTCTCCCTCCACCCTGCTACTACCACCAGCCTGCTTCAGGTCCGGCTGCTCGCCTTCTCCCTGGCCTGCTGGCCCCTTCCTCAGTCCCTCCTAGCCTGCTTTACTGGGGCCTGCAGACTAACCTCTGAGAGATCCAGCGTCGATCATGTTAGCTGCCCCTGACTCCTGGTGACCACCTGCACAATGGACGGAGCTGCTGCCTCCCTGCGTCTGTGCTGTGTTCGTGGTTGGATGCAGACTGCTGTGCTCCCAAGAGTTTGAAGTAGCGGATTTTTGGTGGTAGATCGCCTGGTCTTTCTTCCTTGTCTACCACAGTGCAGATGCTCACCACACGGATCCTTGTTCAGCACCTCGGAAAGCGCCCAACCCTCCATTAGCAGACAGTGGAACCCAACCCAGCTCCCCTGCTTGGGGGATGAGATGCTACACTGACTCACCGAGGCCTCTGCTTCGGTCATACTATTTATTTGGAAGTGGCCAGGGTCTCCCAGCAATGCACTTGCTCCCTAATGCCAACCATGTTTCTGCCCGCAGCCCCAGTGAGCACACATGAGGCCATGCTCCTTCCTGCAAAGGTGCCCTGGGTTTTCCTACCTTCACAACTACACACTTGCCTGAAGTTGTCCCTGGGATTTTCTGTGATTTTCTGGTCATTCTCTAGGATTCTTTCTTCAATATCACTCCCTTCAAGCCTTTGACATGATCACACCCTTATCACCTGTCCCCAAGTGGGACACTGGTCATCATGCCAGGAGCCATCGGTGACAGGTTGATGGCCAAACATGGTGCGGATGGGAGGCTGGGGGATCCAGCTGATTCACAGGGCAGACCCCTCTAGGGAAGTCTGAGTGACTTTCATCCTGCTTATTCTGCACTCCCTCCTTCCTAACGGTCTGAGTGGGGTCAGGGATTCGTCTTGCTCCTCTGAGCTGCATGAGTTCCTGGATGGTCTCTGTGCCCATTTCGTGTCTTCCCCTTTGAATTGCCTGGAATGACGGGTAGAGGCTGATGCCAACGGTGGAAAAGCGGAAGCACACGGACTAGGTGTTCTGAGAGACCTGGGTCCACGTCTCGGTCTTACCATCTAGTAGATGTCAATTCTCGGGCACGTCAGCTAACCTTTCTGAGCCTCCAGGTTTGGAGACAGGAGCGCTGGTGCAAGAGTGGTTGTGTGTTGGGCGGCTAACGACAAATCCACTGTTCGAAACCACCAGCTGCTCTGCAGGAGAAAGACAGGACTTTCTATTCCTGTAAAGAGTTACAGTCTCAGAAGCCCACAGGGACAGTTTTACCCTGTCCTTGATGGTCTCTAGAGACAACACGAGCTCCATGGTAGTGAATTTGGTTTGAGGTTAGTTCAACACACTGTTTGGGTGTGTTGCAGAGACCAAACATGATAAGCTAGATAGGGTCATGGTTTAGAAACCCAGTACAGGTCCCCGTTAGGCAGAGATTGTGTGAATCCACCTGCCCTTAACATGGGTTTGTAACGCCTGACTCAATATCACTGCATTTTTGTCACCCGAGTCAGACAGGCCTGCGGGGAGCCGGGAAAGGACAGAGTTGCCTGCTGGCGCCAACCCCACCTTATTGCTTCTCTTCTCAAACTGTGCACAAGAGTCCTTGTCTGCAGACTACTCAAGACCACATTTTCCACATTCTTGTGCCTCTTGAGGCTGATTTCACAGCTTAAAATAGCCCCCAGACAGAGTGTTTTTAAGGGCAAGAAGGTAAGAAGTGTGCCTGGTGGAGAAAATAGGTGGACTACATCAGTTTTCTTTGGGCATGAGTCATGGTGCTGTTGGGCGAGACTTTATTGCTGATGCACCAGCCATGTATATTAAATAAGGGGGCTTTAACCAGAACACGCAGAAACCATGGCTAGGCATTTATCAGCTGACAAAAATGTGCATAGAGGCTTGCAGGAACCTACTCCTGTGCTATCCTTGAGAGACATGATTTCACGACCCTTCTTGCAGGGTCCTCACCTCAGTGACCGGATAAACCACACCTACCACAAATCATGAAGATCGTCATAGTGACTGTTTTAGGACCTGCCACAGTAGACGTGGCTCTCTTCTTCTCTCTGGAAGAAGCCTTAATTTGTTTTCATCAAATGAGGGACTGCGGATTGATGTGTGTCTACATAAAACATGGGTTGGTACAGCAGCTTGGTCACTTACTGAAAGACTGACGGGGTGAACTCCCCAGCTACGCCACAAGAGAAAGATGTCATGGTCTGCTTCCCTAGAGATGACAGCCTCAAACACCCTAAGGGGACAGTTTGACTGTGTCCCATGGGTCACAATAAGTTAGAATCTGCATGTCAGCTACAGATTGCAGCATGTGTCACAGAGCCCCCTGGTCATGCACTGGCTTATGCTTACCCAAGGGCTGATGTTGTAACCCCTCACAGCAGCTCCAAGGGGATTTTCTCCAGTAGACATGATAAGAAACCATTGTCATTTAATCAACCCTGACTCATGCTGACCACACAGGACAGAGGCTATCTGCCCCATAGGGTTTATGAGGTTGTAATCTTGACCGAAGCCTGACTGCAGTATCTTTCTCCCTTGGGAAGGAAAGTAGGTTTGACCCGGTGACCTTTCAGTAAGATGCCAAGTATGTAACCACTCTCCTACTAGGGCTGTTGTGCAACCTAGCCAACCCCATCCGGTCATTCGACAGCCATATGCAATGAGCCTGGGCTCCGGGTAAGGAAGAGCAAAGGAGAATGTGAGCCTTTGAATTAGAGTGTTACTGGAGAACATTGAATATATCAGGAACCGTCAGAGAGCCCAAATAAACCCGTCTTGGGAGAATATAGCTAGAATGTTCCCAAGAAGCAAAGATGGCAATGGACACAGGGCAGTTCCTGGAGAAAGAGGTCATGCTTGGTGGAGGGTCAGAGAAAGAGAAAAAGACCTGTAATTATAGGGAGTGACACAGCAGCTGCAACAATGACTCACACAGCAAAGGCTGAGAGAGTGGCCGAGCATCAGTGTTTTGTCCTGTTTCACAGACACAGAGGGCCACTCTGAGGCCAAATCTATTCCATGGCACCTAACAGCTCCAATAATAACAAAGTATATGTTGCAATCCTAACCCCTATCCCTGGGGATGTAGCCATGTTTTATATGTTATTTCAGTGACTCCATACCAGTACAACTCACTTCCACTGAGTCAATGTCAATTCAGAGTGTGTTAGTCCGGGTTGACTAGAGAAACAAATTCATTGACGCTCATATGCATAAGAGAGAACTTCATATCAAAAAGCAATTGTATATTAAGAAACATCCCAGCCCAGCCCAGAGCAAGTCCACAAGTCTGATATCAGCCATATATCCTATACTAGTTCATAGATGCCTCTTTAGAGGCATGCAATGATGCTGAATACAAAAAAGATCACAGGGTAGTGGGTGGAAAGTCTTATGGATTCAGAGGTGGTGGAAGCATCTCAGGGTTGGTGTGGGTCTCCACATGGTTCCTCCAGCTTCAGGGGTCTGGCTTCATCAGTGTGTCTCCAAGTGGCTTGTCAGCAGGAAATGAAGCAGAGTGTCTGTGAGTCCTGCCTCCAGAGAGGAAGACAGGAGTTTCCAAAATCCTCAGGAGAAGGTCATGCCCACACAGAGGCATTATAGGCTAATGTTCTTATTGACAGGCTAGACTCCACCCCTTTGCTCAAGTTGAGAGGGGGTTATATAACTGCCACACACAGTGACCCAATAAAATCCTATAAGACACAGTTTCTGCGATTGTAAATCTTTTTTGGGGGGGGGGGCATCACTGCCCTCTGGTGGGAGTAGGAGGCCCAGCCTTGCTCCTGCAGAGCTACTGCTGGATTTGAATCACCAAGCCAGTGGGCTGTGGTCCCGCACTCAACCACTACGCCACCGGGGCTCAGTCCTGCGACTGTAAATCTTTAAGGGAGCAGAAAATCTCATCTTTCTCCCACAAAGCACCTGGTGGATTTGAACTGCTGACCTTGCAGCTACAAACCCCAAATGTAGCCCACTCCACTATCAGGTGTCCTTATCTCCCTGTAAGTGGGTCTTCAGCCTAAGGGCTCCTGAGTTTTTAAAAGAGCAGATTAGACACATGTAAGCACACCACAGGGGTTCCTAAGGAAACCCACTAGACACTCAAAATAAGGAGAGAAGTTGTAAACTGGAATTACTTAGTTGAGACAAAAATTTGCACCACTAGCCCCCCCAAATTGTGAGAAAGGAAAGTTCAGTTCCTTAAAGCCACCCCTTTGGTGGTGTTTCTCTGATGGCAAAAGTTAGTAACTAAGATACCACATTAGATGTTAGAAACTCTGATAGAGTCCCGCCGTGCAGTTTCCCCTCCTCCTTTGTTCTCTATCCAGGGCAAATGAAATAGCATTTAAACATTACCCAGACTGCTCTGCTCCTCTGTTGTAGTTGGGATTATTTCCTGTTTGACCTGTTCTTGCACAGGGATGTCCACTGCCCACAGTCAAATTGCTTGGGCCCAATTTGGCAAAGAGAGGTGCTTGATCCTATTAATTATGCACCTGGAGCAGCACAGGGGCACTGGGTAACATTGTCTCACGAAGAAGCCTTTGCGAAAGTTCTGAGAGAATTCTCTTTTGTCTAGAAATTATGCTTGCTAATGCAAGTACTTGATATTCTAGAGTCAAACACATCCGCATGCAAAGTCTGCTCCCATGACTTTTTACCTTGGAAACCCTGGGCAAGGTAATCTCAAAAATCTTACTTTCCTCTTCCGTCAAACAGGGACGGGGCTCTTGTGGGACTGAAAGGTCATATTATATTTTAAACACTTAGACTTTCTTGGACCCCTGAAGCAAGCTCATGTATTTACCCAGTGTAGAGTTTTTGATTGCCAACGGTGCACTAAGTACGGTTTTCAGTACAGGAAATCTCTAGATGATGCAAGCGGTTAAGAACTTCACCGCTCACCCAAAAATTGGAGTTCAAGTCCACCTAGGCGTGTCTCGGAAGAAAGGCCTGGGAACCGGCCAGGGCAGAATTGCTGTTGGGTGTCGTCGCGTTGGTTCAGACTCATAGCGACCCTCGTAAATCACAGATGGAAACACCACCGGGCTCTGCGCTATCCTCATGCTTGTCCTTAATGGCGAGCCCCGCCATCCAGCTGCTGTGTCAGCGCCCCATGCTGAGGGCCTTCCTCTTTCTCACTGTGCGTCCGCTTGACCAGGCATTATGCCCTCTGTCAAGGACTGGCCTTCCCTGATAGTGTGTCCTCTCATGAGCATACCGCTTGTTCTTCTAAGACAAATCTGTTTGTTCCTTGAGCAGTCCATAAAACTCTCACTGCCATCGACTCAAGGCGGACCCAGCGTGGGCGTTTCTGAGGTTGTGATTGTTTACGGAGTAGAAAGCCCAGTCTTTCTCACACGCAGAGCTTCTGGTGGCTTTGAACTGCTGACGATGTGACTCACAGTCCTGTGAGAAGCCACGCCGCCGCCAGGGTTCCATGATACTTTCAATATTCTTTGCCAGCACCATAACTCCAACACATCGATTCTTCTTGGCCTCCCTTATTCAATGTCAAACTTTCTCATGCAAGTGAGGTCATTGAAAATACCATGGCTTGGGTCAGGTGCACCTTAGGCCTCAAGGCAACACCCTTATTTCCAACACTTTCAAGAGGTAGGTCTTGGGGTGCAGATTTACCTGACACAACCCGCCTTTTAATCTCTTGAGTACTGCCTTCACGGGCACTGATTGTGACTCCAGGCAAGATGAAATCCCTGTCAGCGTCTACTTTTCTCCATTGATCACACTGTTCCCTATGTAGAACACAAGAACAACTGGACAGTTGTGAGGAGTTTGGTCTTCTTGACATTGAATTGTAGTCCATACTGGAGCTGTCCGGCTCTAACAAACACGGGGTGGCTGTGAATTGTGATGCACTCGTTGGTCACTGGCTATGATTCCTAAGTGCTGGGAATCACGGTGAGGATCTTTTTGGCATAGTGGTGGACACATCCCACTGTTAATCTGCTAAGTTGAAAACCCTGTGGGAGAGTTCGACTCTGGCGATGATGAATTAGAATTGACTCTATGACTCTATTGGCAAAGGATGGAATCAAGGGTAATAATACCTGTCTGAGATAGTTAAGGTTTACTGTGCCAACTTGGCTGATAAACACGTGTGGGCTTAACTGAAAAGCAAGAGATAAAGGCTCATTGAGCCTCCCCTTTCTCTTTCTCATGTCTCTTAGTCTCTGATGATCAGACCAAGGTGCAGTTGCTTGCTTCAGCTGGTAAGGCTCACTTCCTGTAAGACATCCCCGAGGAGAAACCACATGAACCTACCTTGATGTAGGCCTGGGTGCTGAAACAGCCTTGTGGAGACTCCTGCCAGCACTGAGACTCTGACACGCTCACTGATTCAGCTTTCCTCCTGCTGTGAACATCATTGTGTGTGTTTTGTGAGATGGAGGAGGACTTTGTAGACCAGTGTCGGACATATGGGCTAATGTTGGACGTATGGGCTTGGACTGCACTGGGTTGGGATGCTTTCTTACTGTACACCCACCTTTTATATAAAACTCTCTCTTATATACATATGAATTCCCGTGTATTTGTTTCTTTTGTCTAACCAGACGAACACACTGCCTTTGTGATGCTTGCATTCCATTGGAAGTGAGAGAGAGAAAATAAACAACAAAAATCAAATAAAGCAGAGCCAGGAAACTGAGGAACGCTGACATGAGTGGGGGGTTGAAAATTTAATAGGTCATTGAACTTGTTGGAAATTCAGCATTTAAATAAAGAGCAGGGAAATTGAGGGAGTGCACTAGGAGGGCAGAATGGTCCCAGCAGGTGGAAGAGCAGATGCAAAGACTCTGAGGCCGGCATTGCCTGGTGTGTCTGAGGAGCCACCAGGAGCCATTGGGGCCTGTGGTCAGTGAGCAAAGAGGAGGCAGTGTGAGGGTCCAAGATAGCAGGGGTAGGCAGTGGCTTCAAATGAGGCAGGGTTTAACAGACCATTGGTCTCTGGTATCTTCTTTGAGATGAAGAGCATCCCTTTGGAAGGTTTTAGCAGAAGGGTAATAAAATTTGAGAAATCGGGTGCTCTGCTGAGAACAAAGTCTATAGGTGTATGGAGAGAAAGACAGGACCAGTTGGGGCACCAGTTGCAAACACCAATAACAATCTAAGTGTGAGAGAGGTGATCGTCCTTTGTTCCAGCCTGCTCACAGTCAAGTTGGTAACACGTCGTCAGAGTCTGGATAGATTATAAAGCAGAGTCAACCTGGTTTTCTGACCAATTGACTGTTGGGATGGAGAGAAGGAGAGAAGTTCAGGTGGTGTGAAAGCCTGCGGCTCCAACAACTGGGAAAGTAAAACGTGGAAAAGCGAGAAAGGAGCATGTGTGTGGGGTGAGGTCGAGCATTTTATCTCGGATATGGTACCTTTGAGAAAGGTCCTCTAGACGTCCAAGAGGAGATGCCAGACGGCAGTTGGCTGTGGGCCAAGAGCACAGGAGAGGGAGCTGTTAGAGATTTGAAATTTAGAAGCCAAGATCCTACTGATGGGACTGACTGTGAAAATCAGTGAGCTACCCAAGGGATTCCGTGAAGGTTGGGCTGAGATGAAGACCCCAGGCTTTGTCCTAGCTTCTCCAGGTACTCAGAGCCCTTGGTTTCTCGGCAACTGTCCTGGGTGGGTTTCTTTCCCTTTCCATGTAAAAATCAGAGGCTGAGGAGAGAGCTTTCATTTTCTCCAGGCAGGAGTCCCCCTTCTCCTTTCACTTGGATATCTCCATGCATAAGAAGTCTGCCTCTCCAGCTGGAACTTTGGGGGACTTTTGAAGGGTCTCCAAAAGCCAGGAGGGCATCTTCTAGTCCTGAACATGTTACCGATATGTGTGTGTGCATAAAACCTTGTCATCCCCTCTCCTCTCCAAGTTGAAAAATTGTCCAAAAACCTTCGAGGTGTGAGGAAAGCTCTACCTCGGGTAAAAATGATGGGTGCTAACTGTTCCAATCCAACAGAACATTATGTCACATATTACAAATGTTAAGAGCGCAAGTAGCAAATGTACTAAGGGTTTCGCTTTTCCATGCCAAACTCAGCCCTTTGGTTTCCTGGATGAGTGCTCTGATCCTCTTTGCTTTGAAATCTATCTTCTTCATTGTATCTCCCATCATCTATCCAATAGTCAATAGTCTACCTACCTACACACCTTGCTACTACTTATCTATCTAGACCTATGTTCAGGTTTATTCTTAACTTGGATTTGCTAATACTTCAATTTTGCAAAAATGTAGACTTGGATCTCTTTTTTGCCCAGTTCCTTTTGTTTACTATTGCACCAAAGTAAAATCAAACCCCCAACTATTGAGTCGATTCCATGTCCCTAGAGGTTCCAAACCCATACTCTTTACAGAGGCAGTCTGTGCTCTCCTGTGGTGTGTGGCTGGTGGGATGGGTGGTTGACCTTTCTGTCAGCAATGAAGCTCTCCCTCTGACCTTCCAGGCCCCACTGCTGTGCCAACTGTACCGAATGCATACTAGCAGTTCCAAATGAATAGTAGAGGTTCTTTGGGGGTTCAATGAGTGTGTGTGTGTGTGTGTGTGTGTGAGAGAGAGAGAGAGAGAGAGAGAGAGAGAGAGAGAGAGAGAGAGAGAGAGTTGTCCCCATGGATGAAAACAAACTCGAGCAAGTAATGTGTTAAGAATTTAGATTTAATTCCTGGCTTCAGGCTGGTGAGCAATCATTCTTACTGCTTCCTGCAGGCAGATTTTGTAAAAGGGATTTAAAAACACACAACACGTATTTCAAGATCGTGTGGCTCCATCTTCTATCCACCACAGAGAATGAGGGCAGCCAGAATGCGAGACTCATTCCATCCCGTTCTTCTCCCTGCGTGTCCACATGTTTCCTGCGAACATCGGGGACCTGTGCTCCACAGAGTTATGCAGCAGCAAACTCACTGCCATCAGTCCCTCCCAGCCCATGGCGACCCTGTAGGACAGGGTGGCAGAGCCCTGGCCCTGTGGGTTTCTGAGGTGGTAAAATTTCACCTTTCTCCCACAGAGTGGCTGGTGGTTTCAAAATGTTGACCTCGTGGTTGGCAGCCCAGCGTGTAAGGTACCATGCCACCAGGGCTCCTTGCAGAGCTCTAGGTGTTGTGACGAGGAGCAGAGTCCTCTGACAAGGTTGCCTCAGAGCTGGGCCTGACAAGAGATACTGGGGTTATTTTGGTTTAATGAGTCCATTTAAATATTGGATGCAAAGTAGTCCTAGCACAAACTCTAGCTTCAAAGAGCAAAGGGAGATTGTTAGGAAGCTTTCTTCTGACTTGACAAGCCTGGGATATCCATTGCCAGCACACAGGCACCAGGTGGCATCTTCTCAATGTTTCTGCCCAGGCCCATGGGAGTAAAACCTCCATGGTAGGAGCAGAAAGACAGGACTTCCCTGCAGACCTAGGGCAGGGCAACCAGGGTCCTGCTCTCCTCTGCCTCAGGCTGTGCCAGTGAGTGTCTGGTGGCCTCAGGAGGTGACCAGCGTCCATTTCTGAAGGGCATTTGAATAGGGCTCCCGGCTGCTACCACTCCCACCTGCCTGCGACAATGCTACCTGTCCTACTGCTCTCATCTTGCTGAGGTGCCCAGTCTGACTAGCTGGAGGGAGTACTATTTCCATACCTGTCCCTCTAATCACTGTCCTCCCGCAAGCAAATTAGCTAAAATGCACAGGCAAATACATTCCTTATAAGCACAGTGTCCCTCTTCACATGCAAATGCAATCAATAGGTACCAAGATGATTTGCATAATTAAAACAAGACAAAGGGAGTCTTTGTAATGTGCCTTTTGGAGGGGGGCAGTGCAGGGGGTGGGGAATTTCAGAACCTAAGGTCCATCCTATAGAAGGGACAGCTGTCCTGGAAGCAATCCCAACATGCCCTCTGTGATACTCTTGCATAAACAGTTTCTCCAAGGTCCACGGCCCTTTTCCCAGGAAGCCCTCCTTGTTCAACACATCCCTCTGTTGCTTGTTCCCTGTTTCTGCCCCTGAGTAGGTACATACGCCGCATGTCAGAGCTCGGGTGTTAGTTGGCATGACTCTGTACTTTGAGAGTGCTTTGCTTATAACTGTGAGGCACAGAAGCACAGCTGTCTGCTCTGTCCTCTCCCATGCTGCCTGGTTGCTGGCTGCCTTGGAGGAAGCTCCTGGCTCCTGGGGACCTGTGCCAATGCTGCCTTCTGAAATCTGTGCCATCTTCGTCATCTGCTGGGGTTATCCACAAGACTTAACATTGACTTGCTTTCACAAGTAGACCCCAGGCCTTCCTTCTTAGCCCCTCTTAGTCTGGAAGCTCTGCTGGAACCTGCTCAGCATCACAATGACACGGGGGTCTTTACAGGAGGGGTATGACCAGGAATCAAGCCCCCCCCCCCAAGTCTCCTGCAGGGAAGAATTTATCCATGTGCCACTAGTGCCCCCACCTATGCTTAGTAGTTTAGACTCTCAACATTATAAAGGATTTCTAAGCTCATCTTCAGACATCCCAAGATTCTGAGAGGAGAGATGGGTTGTCTAAGGCTCTGCTACTGTTAGTGCCAGAGCTGGAGCCAGAGGAAATTTCAAGGCAGTGGTCAGTTGGGGATGTTCCCTGCTCTTAGGACATCACTTTTATACGACATCACTTGGTCTGTAGGTGTTGTGAGTCTCTTGAGAGATGCTTGATATTAAGCAACTCACAGGACAATGTTCCAAAGCCCTTTGCTGCACAGTTCCAGAATTTAGAAGAGGCACTGTCTGGCCCTGAGGACTCTGTCAGAGATGGCCAATATTTTTCATGAAGAATTCTGTATATATCAGAGGGGGAAAATACACACACACACACACACACACACACACACACACACACCCCTTTAAAACTTTCTCTTCAAATGATGACAATTGAGTGAATCAAAAAAACAAACAAACAAACCCAAAACCCAAAACTGTACAAATTCACTGTCATTGAGTCAATGCTGACTCAGGGTGGGGGTGCAAGTGACCTTGTGTGCTTCCCAGACTTTAGCTCTTTGCTGGAGGACAAGGCCGGCCGGCTGTGTGTTTCCCCCGAGGGCCGGCTGGTGGCTTTGTTCTGCTGACTCGTGAGTTGTAGCCCAGCCTGTCACTTCTGTATCACCAGGGCTCCTCATTGTGTGGAAGCATACATCCACTGAGAAGAGAGAGAATGACAGAACTCTGAGCATGGTAGATACTATGTCATGAGGACAGGGAGAGTTGCCTGAATGGTCTGACAGATGAGCCAATACACCCCAGAAACAAGGGGCCAAGAGCCTGACCACTGAGGACCTTGCCAAGGGAGGACAGAATTGGTCCCAGTCAATCAGGGACAACCACCATAAAACAAATAAACAAAACCACCCAACCCTGAGCTCGTTGGCCCCCACTGGACATCTTAAAAGGATCTGTCAGCTCAGGGCAGGGTCTTGCTACTTTGGTCCTTAGGTCCTTAGGAAGACCCCTGTATCCTAACTTTACTCTCACTATGCCTGCTGTGCTGCCTCCCTCCTCTGTGCTTGTCCCATTTCTATGTTGCTGGCCTGCCACTACTCCTTTAAAGAAGCTGGTTGCTCAGGGACCCTCCTGGGAAATGAGTCACCGTACCTTAATGTCTGGATGTAGTGCATACATCTATATATACATATATAATATGCATTAAATATATATATATGTGATGCATTTTTCAACGCCTCAGCGATGCTTGGAGGACTTTGAGGTTTATGTATTCTCCAGACTCGACTGGCTCCAAGGCTTTATGATTTCGACCTCCTTGGGTAGAGAGACAGTGTTGCCTTGCAAGCTACTGTTTGATGACTCTGAGAGGCTGAAATGAGTGGGTTACCCGCCTCTGTGATCTTGAAGCAAAAGTCCTGTAGTGGGGTCTTGGGAGAGGGAAGAATCAGGAAAAACAGTAGGGCTAGAGAGCTGGAGGAAGGGGGACTTACCAAACAGTCATTTCTCAGAAGGACATGGTTCATGATTGTGTTGGCCAACCACCCTCCTTGTCAAAAAAACGGGTTCATTCCGTGAAGCCAAGTTCCCAGCATTCTGTCAATGTCCATTTTGCGATCCATAGTCATTACCCCATATGCTGCACATATTAACCTCTGTGATGCTAATGAGGGGGGGCAGCAGCAATTATGCTTATGAGGCAGGGTATAATTTGTGGGATTAGGCTGTGATTTCAGTCAAATCTCCTTTGAGATAGATAAGCAAGGGATTAAACAAATGAGCAGAGAGAAGAGGGACACCAATCCCTCCTAGGAAGAAGAGCCAAGAGTCAAGGACTTGACTGTCCTGATCTCGAGGCTCCTATGCTGAGAGCCTTCTAGATACAGAGCAGATGCGTGCCAGGATATATGGCAATCTCCACAGGACACTAGACACATGGGCATTGAAAAGAGAGGAAAGCCTTCCTCCAGAGCCAACACAGACAGAACACCTTCTCCTAGAGCTGGCCTTCTGATTGTGATGTGCTTCAGAGGAACCTCCAGACTAAGATGGACTGGATAGAAAGACCTCACCATCTACTTCTGGCGTGATTTTCCCCGGTTCCTACTTCTTAGTGCTGGACGAATTCATGTGGCAGAATCACTTTTGTAAATCCAGGGGAAGTTTTGGGCAATACAGTAGAGGATAGTACACACTGTCCCTGCAAAGGTCCCATGCCACGGGGCCATGGGACAGTGTGTGCCCATAAAAGGCCGCTTCAGAGGAGCATGAAAAACCACACGGAAAATGGACAGAGCGGTGTGCAGCGCAGATTTTCATCTGGCGTCTATGGACACTCTGGGCCGGGGAGGATTCGTAGATGGGCTTCAAAACATTTTAGAATCTCCTGAAATTGTGCGTCACATTTTATCTGTGAACTTTTCTGTGGAGAGGCTCTGAAGTGTTCATCCCCAGTAAGGAGGAGAATTCCCGCTAAATCTCGAGAAGCAGTCCTATAAAAGGTGGGGATTAGGAAACTGGGAATAAAAGCGTCAGTCTTGGATAGGACACAGGGGATCCAATGGCTCTTTAGTATCTTGAAAACTTTATAATTAAACTGTGAACACCCCCTTGCTTGGACTTCATCATGGGCGGTGCACTTTCCATGTGCTCTTTCATTTAACATGGGCAACAGCCTTGTGGGGCAGATCCAGTGGTCTCGTTTGGCAGAGAAGAAGTATTCAGACAGGTCGGGGAAGCCATCTAAAGACACACAGTCAGTACCAATGGCAGAAGAAGTGGGATGTGGGTGCATTTACCATCAGAACACAAGTGGCATGGTGGTATTGCTGGGTGCCGCTGGACTGGCCCCCAGGATCACGGCCATGCCACATGGGATGGGGCACGGTGTTGCTGAGCCTGGTGCCTTCGCAGTGGCTCATCGCAGATTGCACTGATGCGACTTATATCATTTTCCCCAGGCATTTTCCCAGAGTCCATTGCCAGGCCATCCCTTCTAGTCCGTCTGAGTCTGCAAGCTCCACTGAGATCCACAGCAGCATGGCAACACCCAGGCCTCCAGTGACACACGCGGTGCCCTGGCTGGCAATCCATCCTGGGTCTCTGGCATGGAAATGGGGGCTTTTACTACGGAACCATCACTGCCCTCAAGACAGAGTCATAAACCCCAATCAAACCCACTGCCATAAAGTCAATTCCAACTAAACTCACTGCTCTAACTCATAGCAACCCTTTAAGACAGGGAAGAAATGACCCCTGTAAATCTCGGAGACTATAGTTCTCTATGGAAGTGGCAAGCCCCATCTTTCTCTCATGGGAGAGCTGGTGGGTTCGTCCCGTTAGCAGACCAATGCTTAACCCACAGCTCCACCAGGGCTCCTCCACAGGAGATATGAGTAGTTCAAGGTGAGGAAATATTTTGTGTCACCTAGCAGCTTATGTGTTGTGAGAGAGATGTATGCATCGCTTCCTATATTTTTTATAGTGCTCAGTACTGAATCTGCTGAGGTTTTACCAACCCGAAAATGAAACAGCTAGAGATGCCGCTCTGCCAGTATTCAGTCAGGAAAGTTACAGCCGCAGTCGATGCCCCAAGCTTGGCCTCACCACTTAGTCTGTGGGCTTCCTGCCGCCGTCCCAGTGATGCGCTCACCCACTTTGATCGGCCGCAGGCTGAACCTGGGAGTCTCTGGGAATCCCTTCTGACTCCAGGACTCCAACAGGGAGAGCGAGTCGCAGGCATTCAGTTGTGCCTGCCATCACTACATCTGTTGCTTTGTGTATTCCTCCAGAAGAACCTTTTCTTCCTGAAAGAAGGGGAAACCACAGAATTTCATCGGGAAAAATACCCAGAAAAATGTCTTTTCATGACAACTTAAGGTGTTCTGAAAAGCGGAGACTCTCTGACCCAACATTAGAGAGACACAGATGGAAGCCCATGGAAATGAGGCACAGGAAAAGCCCCGCAGCGGTGCCACGTGTCTCCAGAACCCTGTCACAGACTCCAAGGAAGCCAACGGCAGACCGACAAGTGCCCAGGCAATTGCCGCACTCAGTGAGCCGGTAGCATGGGGTAGAACTGTTCCCAGGGTTTCTGGGACGAAGCATCTGCACAGGAGCAGACTGCATTATCTTTCTACCCCCAAAGGATTGGGGATTTGAACGGCAGGCCCAGTACATCTAAGTTCAGTTCTAGTTGGGGAGGTTTTAGGTATAAGAAGCAGTCATACCCTCTCCCTCTCCTTTGCAAGCTCATGGGCGTGAGTGTGTGTGTGTGTGTGTGTGTGTGTGTGTGTGTGTGTGTGAGAGAGAGAGAGAGAGAGAGAGAGAGAGAGAGAGAGAGAGAGATATCTCACCATGGTGCTTTGGTAGTGTTCCATCTTGGGGGAGGTGCCCAGGGCCCGAGACACAAGGCAGCCTCATTCAGGACTGTCCACGTGTGGGGTTAGCCCTGAGCATGGGTGCCAGCCCCGTGACTGCAGCCAGGCTGACAATTCTGGAGACCTTGATCCTTATACTTGCACCCTGAGCGCCTCACTGATCACCCCCTAGGGACCTCACTCGCCTCCCCTTAGTCCTGGGTCTGGGTGCTGGAGATCAGTGCTGCTGTTACAGGCCAGAGAGGTTTCCGCCTCCATTTCTATGCACAGGATCAGTGAACCGAATGATGTCAACATCCGTTTCCCTACAAGGAACAGTTGGAGAGCTCTGGGTGTTCACCGAGGGAGCACGTGCAGCGATCCATCCTTCAGCTCTGGTGGGCGGAAACACCCCTTGCGGCTGACAGCGCCCCTCTGACTCACCGTGTTTTGTTTACTCTCTACTCCTAACGGACCCCGGGTTAGAGAAAGGCTCCACCAGGAAGAGCTGCCTCTACATTCACAGAGACGGTGGGAGTCGTGCACCTCCTGAGCAGTTTGGTTGAGCCGGCAAGCTGTGTGCAGCTCATTGGGATTCTGGGAGTGTGCCGCGCTGTCCCTGGCCCTGCAAACACCCGTGTTAAAAATGTACATTTCATTTGGACTTTTCCGTTGTTTGGCAATCGATATTATGCCGGGAGGTTTCTGTTTACAGGGAGAGGCTTAAAAGTAGCTGCCTGAAACTGCCCATCCTGTCTTATTTAGACAAAAAGATAGTTAAAAAACTAATTAAAAACAAACCAGCTGGTTTTTTTTTTAAAAAAAAGTATAAAATGTAATCATTTCAAGCCCTAGATCATCAAAGCAGTCTTTGATGCTGCAACAGCTAGTTAAAATTGAATCTGCATTTTAATATCCATTCGGGTCCCGGCGCAAACACCTTAGATGAACGTGGTGTTTCGCCGCATTCCTTTGGGGAGTCCTCAGGGCCTGGGAGACTGACCGGGCTATGAAGAGAGTCCAAACGTCAGGCAGGTCAGCCTTGAAATCCATCCGGGTCTCTTGGTGACTTGGTGACTGTTTCTCAACTCGTCCAGCCGTAGCAGCTCAGCCACCTGCATGATGACATTGTTGGTGCTTCTTGCCCGTGAGCAAGCTCTGACTCATGCTGGGCGACCCCACGTGCAGCGGAAGGAATTGTGGACCGTCTCTGCACCCCTGTGACCATCACTGCAATGTGTGAATCTGTTGTTTGGGCTGCTGGGAAATCCTCGCATTGCCTGAATTTCCCCTGACCGTCTCCACAAACAGACGAGATCGGGCACGTTCAGGGTGGTATGGCTGTAGACAGGCATTCTAAACTGGCAAACCTGATGTCTCCTCTTGGCAGTTGGTCTTTCCTGAGGGTGCTTCCCAAGTAAGCAAGAAGAATGCTGGCCACCCTCTCTTCTTCTTTGTCTTCTTGTCTGCCTGCCTCGGGTTTATCTGTACAAATAGCAAGGGAGGAACACCAGCCCCCATACAGATGGCAACCCAGGGGTCGTGTCTGCCCCATCTCATTCTCAGATGGAGAACTCTGCTTTGTCAGAGCCTGGGCACCCGTAGGTGGAGAGCTTGAGCTTTAGGGGAGCTTAAGCTAGAGTTGAGTCCTTGGCTGGGGTGTCAGTCTTGCTTTAAGTTTTGACTTTGACCTTGGGCTGGCAGAGCCTCAGGCACTTGGAAATATGAGCTTCAGCCTGCTTGCATAGCTTGGGATGGGCAATGTAGGCCAATCGCCTGAGCTTACAGGTGACAGCCATTGGTATCTTAGCTTTGACCTCACAGCCTTGGCCCAAGCATCCATGGTCTTGGCATTGTGGGCCCGCGTTTTCATCAGGCCCTTCTTCTTGTGTTTCTTCACACAGCACATGTTCCTCAGGAAGTTGGGGTCCACCCCCTTAAGAGATTCTTCTTATTTTTAATCAGGGTTTCCTGATGT
The DNA here is from genome assembly GCA_004026705.1 of Nesogale talazaci. Taxonomy (NCBI): domain Eukaryota; kingdom Metazoa; phylum Chordata; class Mammalia; order Afrosoricida; family Tenrecidae; genus Nesogale; species Nesogale talazaci. Next base: position 13,982 of record PVJH01022201.1, on the reverse strand, counting down.
CATTTCTGTGCTGTGTTCAGAATGGGTTGTGTGTGGTGTGGTTCTTGGACGTGGCCATGCCTGCACCGATGCCTGCTGCTCCCAGAGCACCAGAGACTGGAAGAGAGAACCATTCTCTCTTCTAAGTAGCACTCTTACTGTGTTTTTTTTTTTTTTCTGACAGTGTTTTGTTCATTCTTTTGAAAGTCCACAATACGGCCCATTTTCTTTGCCAGCTCTGAAAATGTGAAGCACAACACTGCATCCACTTTCGTCTTCAATTGCTCAGCTTTGTACCTAGATAGGAGCCCACTGAAGAGATCAGTGTTTGGGCTAGGCACATCTCAGTTTTCAAAGTTATATCTTTTTTTTTTTTTAAATATCAGAGAGGTTCTTTGCAGGAGATTTGCAAGGTGATGTTTGCCATCTTGACTACTGCTTCCAGGGACATTGATTCCGATAGAACGAAGTTACTGACAACTCCGACTTCTTTCTCAAATTTTCAGGACTCTGCTCGCTGGTGAGTGAATACGTAGAAGGGACGCTAAATAGGTATGAGTTTTTTTTTCATGGATGGTGCCTCCTTTTCACCAACTCAGGGAGAACTTTTTTTTCTTTTTGTTTGATATCGTTCCAAAGACTTCCAGCATATAAAGAAGTCCTAGCTGTCATACACCCATGTTTACTGTGACAATTTTTATGCACTTGCTTTGCTAATGTGCGTTTGCTTCTGTCTCTCTTCAAAAATTCAGATTAAGGGGGAAATTATGATTTTGGAAAAGGTTTACACAGCAAACTAGATTCTCATTGAACCATTTCTAGACATATCATCCAATGCCATCGATTACATTTCCTGCAATGTGCCAGCATCCCATTATTTCCCATTATTCTGTCTCTGTTAATCTAGCTATCTTGTCCCCCTTTGATCTAGGATAAATGCTGACTCTGTGTTCATTTGGATGATTTTTAGACTCAAGGATCCCCATACTCACAGGTGATTTTATTGGTTTTATGACTCATACTGTCTTTTGGCTGATGGTGACCACCAATTAGAGGGCTGCCTCTTGTCTCCACTAGACCCCCAAGGCTGGTCTTCTTAGGAATTTGAATCTTGTTCTACAGTTTCCTCCTGTTACTACTTAGGGCCTCCTATTGTATCCTTGGTCAGGACGGTTGTCACAGGTAGTTGGGCGTCACCTGGTTCTTCTGGTCTCAAGGCAGGTAGAGTTGTGTCCCAGTAGACTGACTATGCATCTTGTGGACTAGTGTTGTCTTCGGAGTCTTTCTTTCTCTTTTACTCCGGATGCACAGAAACCTAGATGCCTGCTCACAAGCTTGTAAGACACTCACTAAAACTCAACATTATTGTTATGAGCTAAGTTATGCCAACTCATCTAGATGCCCTCAAGCCTGAGGTTCTAGGCCCTCAATCCACTACCCCAATCCTGTGAGATATTTATTGCTTCTGTCCTATAGGGGTGTGTAACTTTGACTGTTTTAGATTTACAGATATCATGGCCTTTACCTACAAATACGTCAGTGTGCTTATCCTAAGAAAAAGACTCTGGTTATGAATGATCAGATGCAGAAGCTTTAACACTTATTACCGCTATTTAATGCACACTCCACACAGAGAAATATTTCTTGACAGCCATTTCAATGGCCCCTGGGTTACTCATTCACATATCCCAAACTGCCTTCTGCTTCCTTTTCCTGTTTGCATTTAGGCATCACATGTTTTATTGACCATGAGTTTGGCTATTTGGGGTTTGCTCTCATTGAAGTGTGAGGAGTGGGCAGGTAGGGATTCATATCTTTTGTTCCCTTTTCCATGGCCTCTCCTGCATTTAGAATGGCCCAGTAGAGAGCAGATACTCAACAAATACTTGTCAAATAAGTTTTGATCAATATTTCCTTTCCTAGCTGATTGTGATTGTCACTTTATCTCTCTATGATGCAGCTTCTTGATTTCCTCCCTGAGCACATTGGTGGAGATTAGTGGTTGCAAAACAGACTCACTGCCTGTCTTTGTAAATAAAGCTTTATTGGAACACAGAGCCCACTCATTTATTGACATGATGGAAACCTTTGCCCCACAATAGCAGGGTTTTGTCATGATTAGTTTTTGACCCTAAAATATTTGGTTTTTTGTCCTTTTACAGAAAAATTTGCCAACTCCTGACCTGAATGGACTCTGGGAACTTCATCCTCTTGATGACACTCTTCATTTACTGTGAAATTCTCACATGATATCCCTGTTCTGGATAATAAAAGGATGCTGCCTTTTTTCTTTTTTTGGAAACCTCTTTGAAGTGTTGCATTAGGCCACGAATTGACTTTATTTGTTGGTGCAGTTTTAGACTAAATGGCTCATGCATTTCTTTGTTGCTCTCCATACTTCTTCCAAAGATAATTGAAGCCCTGCATAGTATAATTGCTGTCACCCTGAGATCTGCTGTAGATTTTCCTTGCCACCATCAACTTCATTTCCAGGATTGGATTGCCTTAATTGCCGCACTTTGAGTGAGCTTGGCTTTAGAGTCGATAAATGTTTCTAGCTGGCATTGCCCCAGCTTTGATGTCACAAAACAGCAGCTGAGAACTGGGGGTGGAGGAGGAGGGCAGCGGGTTCCTTAGTTCTCCAAGGAGTCTAGTGCCGTTTTAAGCTCCCTGCCCACGCAGTTCCACAAAGGACTGTGTTTCAGAAGTGAGGCAGTGGCATAATTGAAAGCACATCGCGTTTGGCATTAGGTAGACTTTGGTTCACATTGCAAATCTGCCGTTTACTAGTTCTGTGATTTAGGACGAGTAATATAACCTGTCTAAGCATCCATTTCCTCATCTATAATGTGAAGATCGATTGATTAGCACTTCACGGAGGATCGTGAGAAGCCATGCTCATTTGGTAAACATTATTTGAACACCTGTGATATGAAAGACGGGCTGCCAGGGAGTCAACTCTGATTCTTAGTGAGCCTGTGTGTTTCTGAGTAGACTTGTCCTCCCAAGGGTTTTCAACACACTCAGTCTTTTTTCCACAGTGCCTCTGAGTGGACTTGACCCTCTACTCATCGGGTTAGCAGCCAGCTGCATCATTTACCACCCAGACATGCCTACCTGTGATCTCTCAAAGGCCCACTGCTGTTCAGTTGAAGGATAGGTCCCAACCACTGGCCCTCCGTTAGGTCGGAGTTCTTAGACACTGCACTCTCAGAGCTCTTGATGCATACCACGGCAAGCTGTGTGCAGGCTTCTGGACCCACAGCAGTAAATCAAAGAGGCAACAGGTTTGCTCTCCTGGAGCGCATTCTCTCCTGTGGGGAGTTAGACTTGCTTCTATGCAAAGAAAGGAAGAGAGAGCAATGGAAGGTTGCTGGTTTGTGTAATCGGAGGGTTGGAAAAGCCTTCTTTAAGGAGACAACTGTTGAAGGAAGCAAGGGGGAGAGATAAAGGCATATGGGGAGAACAATACTCTGAGGCAAAGAGATGGCATGCAAACGAGTTGGAAGAAGAAGCAGACCTGGGAAGAATGAGAAGAGCATCCAGACAAGGGGGCTGGGAGAGAGGGAGAGATGGAGGAAGGGAGGAATGAGGCTGGAGGCATAGCCAGAATTAGATCAAGAAAGATCGTGAAGGAGATGCACAAGACATTGGATTTAATTTAAAAGACAGCAGGAAACATGGGGGATGGATTTTTTGTGGGCATCACTGCCTCCTGGTGGGAGTAGGAGACCCAGCCTTGCTCCTGGAGAGCTGCTGCTGGATTTGAACTGCCAAACCTGTGGGCCGCAGTCCCGCACAACCACTATGCCACCAGGGCTCAGCTAGGGGGATGGATTTTAAGCAAGGATCCTAGTGGATCCACAGAGATTATTATTTACTTCCTGTGGCACCAGGACTTCTTTACCGGGAATTTCTTGCAGCTGGAGCTAGCCAAGTTGAGGTGGATTGTGAAAACTCTTTTACAGGGGAGAGCAATGCACATCTGCTTCAGAAGAAGCACAGGTCGGTTCCAGACCATGGCAAATGAGCCAACACCCCGGTCAGGGAGGCACACACGATTTTGGTTTCCCAGTGTGTCTAAGCATTATGCTTACCCTCCGCTGTCGTCTACTCCGGGTGCAATAGCATGGGGCAAAGTGTGAGATATTGTGCGAATAGGGAATAGGGCATGGTTGGAAATCAGGAAAGGGATGCTGAGCAAATTCTGTGAGAAACTGGACTCTCTGGAGAAGAACAGGGCACGGAGACTGGCAGGAGGCTCGTAACAGCTAGCAGTGTGCAGTTGACACAACCATTCTCACTGAAGGCAAAGAGGGCTTCGATGTAGTTACTGATCAAGGCCAAGGGTGCCAGCCCTCAGGATGGATTACATCTCCACATAAAGAAAACAGAAATGCTTACCAAGGAGCCCCAAAGCATCAGCATGAGCCAAGGAGAAAAGATGGACGGGGTTGAGGATTTTATTTGACCTCTTTGGATCCACAGTCAACCCCCATGGGAACGACAGTCAAGAAAGCAAGTGATCCCTTGCAATGAGCACATCGGCTGCACAAGACGCCCCTCTGTAAAGGGGCGAAGAGCAAGGGTGTCTGTCACTCTGAGGACTAGGGCGTGCCTTCCATGGTCGTGGTACTTTCAACTGCTATATGAGACAGCTGGGCCATGGTAAGGAAGTTGCACGCGCATGCGCACACACACGCATACACGCAGAATTGATGCCTTTGAATTACACGGTGTTGGGAAGAAAAATCCAATATACTGGGGGGTTACAGTCTCAGAAACTCACAGAGGTGGGTCTGCCTTGTTTTATAGTGCCACTATCAGTTGGCACTGACTCAATGGCAACGAGTTTTTTTTTTCATTACATAAATTTTATTGGATGGATCAAAGCATCACAGACAAGTCTAAAGGGATCATCGAGACTGTAGCTGGACACCTCTTAGAACTTACTCGTCAGCCTGCTGAACTGTTCCTGTTTCAGAAACAGAGACCATCCCCAAACTTGTGGATATCCTTGTTTTTAACTGCTGCGGCTTGCTGAATTAAAGCAGCTGGATTTGAGACATGCTTAATGTCACCTTCTTCGGGAATTAGCTCATCTTTCTGGGCTTGAGAAATGGAACAAGCAATACCTGTCCTCATGTGAACCTTCCGGATATATATTTTCATCCAAGAAGTTAGGGATTTCAACAAGAACTTCATTCTCTGAATAACCACATTGATGGGGAGGTGGGCATACACAGATCTCGCCTTGTATCAAGAGCCCAGTACAACACTCTTGATCATGTTTTGTACATGACTGCAGATAATGTAAACTGTAGCCAGTTTCCTTTCTATTTCCCCACCATTTGTCAACTATTTCTATTTCCCCACCATTTGTCAACTGGAAGCCTCTTTCTCTTCTTTCCCAGGAGGCTGAGTTCTATGTCTATGTGATTGAAGTCCTTTTGCAGGGTTCCTCTGGGGCCCTTCATGATGACCGATGACCATGCACTCCTTCAGGGAAATTTCAACATTCTCTGGAATGTCGACAGTCTGGTTGCTGAGAAGGTCTTTATTCTCCCAGTAGATGGGGCAGTGAGTGGCAGTGGCAGTGGTAGTGAGTTTTTGTTTGGTGTCTGGTTAAGGGCGTAGTAACACTGGGAAGATTTCGAAATCTTGTGAGAATGCCCTAAATGAGACAGACTCAAAGGGAACACAAGCTTGAGGCAAGGTGACCTCAGAACTTAGGTTTGTAAAAGTCCTCAATATCTTTGAAGTGCAATAAAACCAGATCTGCGTGTAGCCCTATGATTCATTGAATGATGTCCATCAAGATCGTACATTTAAGTCCTAGTCTCTGGTACCTGTGGATGTGAGCCTGTGTTTTAGAAAGAGCAAGTAACTAGTGAAGATGGAATCATACTGGAACAGGGTGGACCCTATTTCCGTGTGGCGTGGGTCCTTGTGCAAACAAAAGGCCCAAGACTGCCATGTGAAGATGGAAGCCAAGGTCACAATGATGCTGCTACAAGCCCAAGAGCACCTGGGAGTCATCAGGAACTGGAGCAAGTAAGAAAGGAGCCCTACTAACACCTTGAACCTTCCAGAACGTGCAGGCATTCATTTTTCTGTTTCCAGGGACATCATTTGATGGAAGCCCGAAAAGGCAATTGCTGGCTCTTAGCTATAGCCTGCTTGGGTCAGGGCATAGACACCTTGACCACAGTCAATGCTCTTTCCTGCAGTTCCCAAAGCTCCGCACTCTCCCTCTGCCAGCTGCATTGAGACTTGTGGCACCCAAGGGTGGCTTGCATTTGGCACGTTTAGGATTGGCTCACCGATGAGCTTTAGAAAGACACCAACTCCTCTCTGAAAAAGCTCTCTATTCTGGTGGCTGAGCTGAGCCACACAGACTCACGGAGGGGCATTGGCCAACACTTGAACCAGGTGGGAGGAAGAATTGTCAGAGCCGTGTGTGTTTGGAGGGTCTACATGGGAGGGTTCCCTATGGTGGCCACATCTGGCCGCAGTCTGACATGAGTCAGGGTGTGATGTGAAACAGGTGGGATCCAAACATTAGGATCAGCTTTGTTTATCGTGAAGCTTTTGCTGAACACCTTTCAAGGAGACTGCATAAGCCCTTTCCCCTGCCTTATACATTATGCATCTGACAGAGGTGGCCCAGAGAATGATCACTTGCTGTCTGGTTCTGAGCTCATTTAGAGACATTGAGTTATTTCAGAATTCAAGGCCCAGCATTTGTGGAAGAAATTTGGTTTAGTTTACAGTCGTCACGTCCCTCCTAAAGGCAATCATTGTCAATGCGCTTCCCTGGCTGGCCCCGCTGCTCACGGCTACCTGTCCCCAGATCCTGAGACACATTTCTGCCAAGGGCTTCATCCATTTCTGGGGGGCTGAGGGGTGTGAGAGACACAACACATGGCATTCAATGGCTGACTAGGGAGATGCGAAGTGTGTTAGACAAGACACATTTCCTTTCAGAGCACGTGATTGCCCAGTGGTAAATGTAGTCCTGGCCTTGATCATTAGAATTCCTCCTATATCAATGTTTTATCACATAAGGGGACTTTTCTCTCCAATTGCTGCTTTTCACTTTTAGTCAGTGATTTTCCAAATGGAAAATTTCACTTACTCCTGTCACACTGGCTGAGTAAGGCTTATCTGGTCACTTAATAAGAACGCAGACTCCAGGCTTCAGGCTTCCAGAGCCAGAGAGTCTAATTCAAGAAGTCCTGAGGGAACATAGCAAGGCTATGTGGGGCATAGTGGGGCACCAGGGCTCCTGGTGGTGTAGTGAGTTCCTCATTAAACTACTAACTACATGGTCAGAGATTCAAACCCACTCCTTTCTCCCAGGCAGAAAGAAGAGGCTATCTGCTTTCATAAAGGTGCAATGCCTTGGGAACCCCAAACAGCAGTTCTACTCTGTCCTACAGAGTTGAGATGAGTCAGAATTGACTTGATGGCAGTACATGATTTGTCCTAGGGGTGCCAAGGGTTAAGTGTTGGGTGGCTCATCACCAGGTCAATGGCTTAAACTGACCTGTCCCTCTTCAGGAGCAAGAGGAGGGTGTTTGCTCCCATAAAGACCAACAATTTCAGAAACTCCAGCGAACAGCTCTGCTCAGCAGAGAGGCATTGCTACGAGTGAGAATTAACTTGATCCTAGTGAGCTTGGTTTCTGTTTGGTAATTGGGATCTGGAGAACTGTGCCCTTAAATCTTTTAAACAAATCAATAACCACACAGTTGATCCTTTTGCCCCACATAATTTGCCAAGGGGCATAGAAGTGTGCATCTAGGTTTGGGAACCATCTTGTCATATAAACATTAGCCACCCCAGTGCCTTTGCTTAGATTCTGGCTTAAGTTGTTGTGATAAGGTGTGATCAAGTTGGCTGTGAGCATAGTGACCATCTTCCCATCAGAAGGAAATGCTGCCTGGTCCTGTACCGTGCTCACAATTGTTCTTATGTCTGAGCCCAATGATGCAGTCCCTTTGCCAATCCATCTTGTTGAGGGCCTTCTGCCACTCTACTTTACCAAGCATGATATCATCTCTCCTGACAATATGTCCAAAGTATGTAAGATGACGTATCGCTGTCCTGGCCTCTTAGGAGTCTTACGTCTTCCAATTTAGATCTGGTTGTCCTGTTAGCAGTCTGTGGTACTTGACTATTATTCTCCGCACCACATTTCAAAGGCATCTATTCTTCTTCAGTCTTCTTTATTCAGTGTCCAATTTCCATATGCCTATGATGTCATGGAATACTATGGTTTGAGTCAGATGCACATTTGTCCTCAAAGTGATATCATCACTCTTCAGTACTCTAACGAAGTCTTGTGCAGAAGATTTACCTAAGGCAATATGTCTTTTGATCTTGACTACTGCTTCCATGAACACTATATATCCAGGTAAGACAATATCCTTGACAACTTTAAATTTTTCTCCATTTATCGTTATGCTACCTCTTGGTATAGTTCTGAGGATTTGGGCCTTCTTTACATTGAGTTGTAATCCATACTGATGACTCATGGAAAAATCAGTCCATGATTTTCATCAGCATGTGCTTCAATTCCTCTTCACTTTCAGCCAACAAGGTTGTGTCATCTGCATATCACGGGTTGTTCAATCCTGATGCTGCATTCTTCTTTATATAATCCTGCCTCCCTGATGATTTACTCAGCATACAAATTAAACAAATATGGTGAGAGGATACATCCTTGATGCACACTTTTCCTGATTTTAAACCATGCCACATCCCTTTGTTCTATGGGCACAACTGCCTCTTGAACCACGTTCAAGTTCCCAATGAGCACAATGAAATGTCACAGAAGTCTCATTCTTCTCAAGGCGATCCACAGTTGATTGTGGTTCACACAAGCAAATACCTTGACATAGTTAATGAAACACAAGTAAACATCTTTCTAGTAATTTCTCTTTTGAGCCAAGATCCATCTGACCTCAGCGATGATATCCCTGGTTCCACTTCCTCTTCTGAATCTGACTGGAACCTCTGGCTGTTAGTTCCCTGTCAATATGTCGCTGCAAATGTTGTTGAAGGATCTTAAGTGAAATTTTGCTTGTGTGTGATGCCAATGATATCATTCTATGGTTTGAGCGGTCTGGTGGGTCGCCTTTCTTTGGAATGGGCACACAGTCAGTTGGCCAAGCCTGTCTTCCGAATTTTCTGACGTAGACAGGTGAGTACTTCCAGTGCTTTTCCAGCTTTCTGCTTTCCATCAATTCCTGAATTAATTCAAATTAGCCTTGTTTTTGGCAAATGAATTCAGTACAGTTTGAACTACCTCCATCAGCACATATGCTACCTCCTGAAATGGTGGAGTGTCATCTAGTTCTGCCCAGTGACGCTCCATGTTTTCCATCTTCTCTGGATGTTTCCTGCGTCGTTCAGTATTTTGACCAAACCCTTTGTGTAGATTCTGGCCCGACTGTTTCTGAGAGTGTAAATCGATACCAGAGCTATCAACCACATCTCTCTGCCTTGGATGTTTTTGAACTGCCCATTTCACAGTTGGTAGCTCAACATATTTCAACTTAACATGTTTCCATTGGAGCTAATAAACATGAAGAACCAACTGTTGGCAAGAAGTTCTTGAGTGGGGCGAATGGGGGTTCACAACTACCCAGAGGTGCCTCAAAAGAAAGACATGGCAATCTTTTTTTAAATTAGCCCCTTGCAACCTATAGAGAACAGTTCTACCCTGATGCAGATGTGGCCCTCATGTCTCAGAGGTTTCCTCGGGACAGGTTGGCAGCCTTGAAGGAGAAGCTCTGTGGGTATCTGCTTCCATAAAGATTCCCAGCCCAAGATAGTCTATGGGCCATTTCTACTCTGGTCTATCATGTTGCTCTCTACCAGCATCGACTCAGCAACAATGAGCGTTCACAAGTATAAGACTTCGATAATTCAGCCTCCTGTAGCCAATGGCCAAGTTTCAAGAACACTTTCCCAGGTGGATTGGCTGTGTGCTCCAGTCTGGGTAGAAAGTGAGAGCGCCAGAAACAAGGGGTGGTGGTGGACAGGAGTGAAGTACTCACTGATGCCCTGCTTTGCGGCTCAGTGGGAGAACAGCCGGGCACTTGTTTCCCAGGCTGCTTGTGGGAGAGAGATGGTACATCCTGACTCAATGGCCATCCACTCCATGAACCAGCCCCTCATTCACCCTCACAGTCCAAATAGTTCAGCGGGGAGCCCCTTGCAGGCTGGCTCGATGATCCCAGTGAACTCTACTGTGCTGGTCTGTGGTCAGACATGTAGGAACAAGATGAAAGAACTTCTCCTTTAAAAAAACAGAACCCCTGTGTGTTCGGGTTCTCCAGAGAAACAAAACCAGGACACTCGTAATTCTCTTTATATATTTATATAGGTAGAAGGACATATAAGATAAACACTTAGCTAATCTATAAAGCAGTACAAATTGCTCGGCGCAACTCACTTGCATGAGACAGCCAGCAGACTGGCAGTCCTTCAAGTCTTGAGGGCCGCTGAGTAGTCTTCTATAGAGCAATTCAGGCTATCCGGCCACAAGCAGCAAACAGCAAAGCAGGTCATCAACAGTCAGTCAGATGACACCTTCCAATAGCCCCCAGTTCAAGAGATGTATATTCCAGGAGTGTGGAAGCAGGGCTTGAAGGAATCTCAACTCACAGCAGCACAGTTCACCGATTAGGTGTCCCATAGGTAGTGTCGCTTGGAGATTGAGGCACCGGATGAACAAGGCAGCCGGCTGGTCTGAAGATCCAAGAGCAAGAGGGCAAGAGTGGGGCTCGCCCAGCCATTTCTATCTCCTCCCTTCAATTGATCTCGTATGTTCCTTGGCCATGTTGTCACAACAGACCTACCTATGTTCTTTGGCCATGTTGGCACAATAAGCCTACCTATCACACCCTGCCACAGCCAACCAGAGTCAGTGTCTATAGGGGTCCAGCAACCTGCAGGCCCAGTCTGGGTCTTTGGGGGGTGAAACTCAGGAGAAGCTGTCACAGTGGTAAGACCTCAAGAGGACCTAATGTCCCAGGGGTGTCTTGTCCGACCCTGCTTCTGGTGGGTCCTGTTTGCGTGGGGTGTGAGATTCACTGCCAACTGTAGGCAGACTTTTAGCCCCTGTTGGACCCAGCTGTTCCCTGGCCCTGTGCCACCACATGCGCCTCTTCTACAGTAGCCCCAGCCCTCTTGAACCACACTTTGACCTTTGCTGTAGTTTGACAGAAGCCTGCCTTGGGATCCCAGCTACCCTGCACTAGCCAGTGAAGCATCTCAGAGCTCTTTTGGGAGGAGTCTTTGACTCTATTCCCTTTCTCTGCCCTGTCTGAAGCATGTCTGCTAGCGGGGATGTGTGAGTTCTTCTTTTCATTTGAACAAAGTCTGACATCTTCCCATACCTGGCCCTGGAATAGAAGGTGTCCATTTCCTCTCTGTGTGATCTTGGGGTTGCTGCTTAATGTGCCTGCTTTCATTTTCCTCTTCTGCACAGTGGAGGTGTGGGGGAACTCAGGGGGAGTGGGTTTGCTTTGGCTGGGGTTATGGAGTGGGCCTTTCCCATGGGGGCAAAGCAGAGTCGGTGTCATTTGCTTTGGGCAGGGCCACGGTTAGGTTATGGACTTGCTCATCCTCTGGGAAGAGACAGACGGTGCAAGGGCAAGTTGACCTGAAGGTGGTATCACAACTTACTAGTAAGAGGGGAACAGTGGGGTGTCATCAGGCTGTTTGCAACCCTAGGGGTCAAGGTAAAGCTGTCCCATTGAGTTTTCTTAGCTGTAATCTTGACAGAAGTAGAACATCAGATATTCCTGCTGCAGAGCCAGTGGGTGGCTTTGAACTGCCAATATTTCAGTTAGCAAATGAGCACTTAACCACTGAACCAGTAATGCTAATGCTTATGAATTCTATTTCCCACCAGATTTTAACATTGGTAGAGCAGGACACTATTGACCAGAGGGTGGGGAGAGATAGGAGGTGGTATTGTCCCTTCCCATTCTCCCGCCGTTCCCTAGCTTGTCGTGCATTCTTTCCAAAAATTGGGACTTTAAAAAAAAACACCGCAGGATGCAGGAAAAATTGTTTAAAATCAGGACTGGCCTGCCAAACGTGGGACATCTGGTCACTTTACACAACAAGCACAGAGCTGGGCATTTTGCAAGTATTGTTTCATAAATCCTACAACAACCTAGCCCTTTATTACATCAGAGGAAGCTGAAATTCCAATGTGTTAAATAAAATCAAAAGTATACTTCACTCCTGAAAAGATTCTAAACATCTGACTATTATCTTTGTCTAGCATGATAAGGGACAGGAAGTCTGAATGCAGGAGAAAGGTCTGAGATGTATTCAGAGAAAGTAGTTGTACGTTTGAGAAGGATGTGGATTGAAGGGAAATAAATGAGAGGGAGAAGCTTCCAGATGGGGCAACTCTGAGCCTTGGGAAAGAATAGGGTTTATGGAAAGATGCTCTTTTATGACTCCCCAGGCAGCTGATACAGATGGAGCTGAACCACACCTCTGCCCATGAACACACAAGCTGCCCCTGCTCGTTTTGTCACTCATGGGTCACCTGTCTCTGCCCTCACCTGGTGGATAACGAAAACATTAACAGATCAAGGCAAGAACCCGGTCTCTGTACTTCAAGGACCTCTTCCAGCCAGGCTGGTGTTGATGCAGTTTCTCTGCTTTTATATGCGGCCACCCCCTCAGGTACCACTGGCTGCATTTATGATGACACAAGTCACATCCCTCCATCTGCGATCCTGAACCCAAAGACATTGCACTTTTCATCTGTTCTTCCAAAAGCGTGACCAGAAAGGGAAATGAGATACGTCAGGAATGACCCCCATCAGCTCCCAGGGAGACACACCTGTGTAGCGAGCCGTGGGGGGTTGTTACCTGGGACGAACCTCAGGCACACCTTGGTCCCTTTTTGAAAATCAAGGCATCCGCTTGTTTTTCATGGGGGCCCCGTTAGCCCAACGGTGAAACGCTTGGCTGTTCACAGAGAGATCAGGGGTTTGAACCCACCCAGCCACGCCATCAGAAAAAAGACCTAGTGACAGTCTCCGGTAAAGATGACAATCTAGGAACCCCATGGGGCTGTTCTACTGTGTCCCCCGGGACTGCTCTAAGTCAGAATAGACACAACAACAACACCCGCTGGCTCCTGGTGCTGTCGTGGGTTATGGGTTGGGCTGCTACCAGCAAGGTCAGAAGTTTGAAGCGACCGTCCGCCCCTCTGGAGAATGGCGAGGCTTCCCACGCCCTTAAGGAGTTACGGTCTCAGAAACCCACAGGGGCAGGTGCACCTGTTCTAGAGGCTCTCTGTGAGTGGGCATCGACTTGATGGCCGTCAGCAAGGGAAGAAAGCCTGGCAATGCGCTCACATGAAAGTGGCCGCTGTTTGTGGTTAGGCTTCTACCCATAGCCTCCCTGTGTGCAGCAGAAAGGAACACTGTCAGGTCCTGCGCCTGCCACACGATCATCGCTTTTCTTGAGCCCGTGACTGCAGCCACTGTGTCCATTTGTCTCATAGGGGTCTTTTCCTTAGCCATAAAGATTACAGCCTCTGGGGGTGGGGGGCAGTTCTACTCCCGCACAAGGGGTCACAGTGAGTTGAAATCGACTGCCTGGTATCTAACACAAGCACAGCTCTTAGCGAAGTACCTGCCACTGTGTGCCAGCCGTGCCTTTTGTCTCTTTCCCCACTCTGTTGATCCTCCAAGGATTGGCAAAAGCATGTCGGCATTCATGTTGCATGCAACTTGTTCTCATACTCTGGAAGAGAAACCATCCAGGTCAAGAAACTCGGCCTCAATTTCAGAGTCTGGGTGCTATCTGGACTTGTAAATCTGCCTCCTCCTTGCTTGTTCTAGGGCTTCTCATCTGAGGATCATTGTCTCTGACAGAAAGATGGAAGCAAAAAGGAGCTCACAGGTGACACTTTCTGGGAGCACAGGAGAGAACTCACCATTTTTGACAGCCTCCCC